>JAFMSR010000016.1:31981892-32048891 GCA_022818135.1 Saxidomus purpurata | reverse complement strand
CAACCACTAACAACTGAAAAACAAGGAAATGGAGTGACCTCATTAAGAACACATTGTGAGAGTATTATAAAGGATCACAAAGACATGCAAAGTATGCAAAAATGATATTATTTCCCTGTTGAAGAAAATTGTGCAATTTATCAGTCTATAATTTCATGTTTGTTGTTATGCCCACACCATTGCAGGAGACGGGGAATAAGGTAGTTGATTTCATGTTACAAAACTATTTGACAAACACTGTTATAATATTAATTTTGAGCCAAATTCCACAGTGACTTTCAAGCTTGGATGCTTGCTTTTACATGTAGTTGACATCACTGTAAAATTACTCCAAAATTTCTCAATTACCTCTGCTACCAGAACTGTCTAGCTTATAGTCCTCTGGATTTATAGGTGATGTAACATCTCTGTAGGACAATTTCTGTGGCTGTTCTGTTGATTCCTCTTCTGGGAATGTTACATATCCTTTCGGCACTTCTCCTACAGAAATATTCAACAGTCAACTTTCACATCTCTAACTTGAAATATGTAAAATACATTTCAAGTTTACCTTACAGTAGCATTAGCCTGAGCAAATGTTTGGCATGTTTGGATGATAGTGAACAGCCCTCCTATTGAAAAATAGTTGAAAAATAATCAAATGCTTGAAAATGACTTACATATTACAACACAACTGAATGAAAGATTAATCTGTATAAAGTAGTCTCATACCAGCAACCTTCTGCTGCGGGGTATCTCTGGTTCTGTTAATCAAGCGGGCTATAGCCTGAGGCCCATCCATGATGCTAGGGCCTCCTCCAACTCCATTTCCCCTCCCACCTCTCATGTTTTTGTTCCGACGAGAGAATATGTCATCAGAAGAGCTTAATTCTGTTTCAAGTCCTTGAAATGAAAGAAAAACACTAATAAACTAATTTCACAACCATATAAAAATATACATTAAAATTTTTTTTTAAAACATCTGACTGTATCTTAATGTAAATTTTACCATTTATAGGTTCTTTTTATACGGTAAACAAAGTAAAATAACTGCTGGAAACTTTTGTGTTTTAATGGAGGTCTAAACTGAAACTGCTTCAATTTCTGTATGCTTCTATTTTGTTGAACAAATTCACTGTAGAATATTGTAAAGCACACTAACCTGCCTCAGCCCTCAGTGATGTGATTGGCATAACATGGTTATCAATGAGACTCACTATCTTCATGTTACCATTGATCAATGCCAGAGATCTCGCTGTGTCACCATTAAATGCTTTAGCATTCACGTTCACACCCTGCAATTGATAAGGTTTGAAATTATTGAAAATATAAGAAGTGTGCAAAACAAATATTGTAATAAGATGAAGTTGACTTCTAATAAGACTGATTGGTATCCATTCATAAGCTGAGGAGCTATTCCACAACAATGATTTACTCATCAATGGGACATTACTCTGCTAAAAGTGGAATAGCTATTTCTTGTAAGTTATTTTCCACTGTCTTTAGTTACTAAAATTTTGTAGTTTTATCTAAAGTAACTTAATTGTATATCCAGAAATATCTCCAAAGATATACTTTTATTTCAAATTTAACTTCTCTAAACCTAACTTCTGTTAACCTAACTTCTCTCTAAATACATGCACTCACATGTTGCAGAAAAAGCTGTAGGATAATCTCATGTCCCTCGGCTGCTGCTTCCATAAACGGGGTCATTCCCACGCTTGGCTCACTGAAATATATAACTGTATGTTACATTTGCAATAATTATTAACAAAACAAACTTGATAAATGGCAAACAAGAGGGCCAAGTTGGTCTGATGTTGCTCATTTTGGCAAGTTGTATTCCATGTCGTACTTAACGTCGTAGAGAACTATAGTCCTGTATTGTAGTTGGAGTTGGCGGGCATAAAATATACATCCCTGACTAAAAATGCATACATCAGGCCAAAAGTTTTTGGTCCATGTATAACAAACTGTCACACAGTAACTATAAGTACTTGTAAACATCATCAGTTATAAAACCAAAATGGCAACAAGAGTAACACCATCTGAGAGCACAGGAAAATAAAGATAACAATAATTCTGCACTCTGTCATGTCTGAATCGTCATTAAGCACATCCTCAAAACAAGTTGAAAACACAGCAAACTACCAGGAAGCACTTCACAGATATGATGAAGACCACACTTGTCGCTTCTATACTGACACAGATGTGGGTGCACTATACTGCATCATTGGGATAGGGTCCTTCAGTATGACACTGGTCTATAAATAGTAATGAAACTTACACAGCATTCATGTTTGCTCCCTGCTTCAGTAAAAAGCTGACCATATTCTGATGGCCAGAGTATGTGGAATGGAACAATGCCGTCCAGCCCCGAGCATCCCTAGACTCCAACTCTGCATCTTGCTGCATGTAAAACAAAAACCATAACTGCCCTGATTTACTACACTACCTTTAAATAGTATTTATCTAATTAGTTCCTGCATTAAAGATTTAATTACTATACTCAGATGAGTAATTCTGCAACTAAGATGTGTTAATGTACACAGTTTCAAATTTCTTCAATGGCATTATATATTTACATACAGTGTATATCTACAGCAACTACTTACACTACACAGCAATCTGCCGACTCTATCATTGCCACAGCTAGCTGCTAGCATCAATGACGTCTCCTTCCTCTGGTTTCGCAAGTTGACACTTGCTCCTTTCTCTAACAGTAGACTAACGATTGACTCATGTCCAATGTAACATGCATACATGAGAGCGGTCCAGCCACCCTTGTTTATATGGTCAATGTCAATTTCACCTCTGTATTTCAAAAGAAATGTATTGCATGAAACAAATCAACCAATAACAAATAATCTGTACATACCATGAATGAAACTATTTCGAGCAACTTCCTTAGAGCTACAATGTTCTATAAAAGAATTAACAAATGGTTAAAACAAACGGCATAAAATTTTAATCCCTAAGAAGACTTTCATCTGTTCACTAATATTCTGCCTTAACATTCAATTAAACTCCGACTGTTACACCTCTTCTATATTTCTGAAGCAACCTGGCAATGATCCTTTTTATTTCCTTAAAGTGACATTATGCTCATCTTACTGCACATAGTGTATTTTTGGTGACAGTTTTATAAAAGCAATTTTCGGTTGCTGTGCATTTAAATGTGATAAACTAATGATAATGCTGCATTAATATTAAAATTTTGAAGTTGGTGCTTTAGAAATTAAAAAAATGGACAAATGAAATAACAAGAGGGCCAAGATGGCCCTATATCACTCACCTTGGTACAAGTTCACTTGCCTGGTGGAAGATCACTAGATAATGTTATATACCAAATAAGTTTTCCTATATACGCCTTTGTAAAAACAAATGATCCCCCCGGGCAAGGTCAATTTTGACCCCAGGGGCATAATTTGAACAAACTTTGAAGAGGTCTACTAGGCAATGCTACATGCCAAATATCTAAGCTCTAGACCTTGTGGTTTCAGAGAAAAGATTTTTAAAGTTTTCCCTATATAAGCCTATGTAAAACTAAGTGACCCCCGGTCGGGGGGGTCAATTTTGACCCGGGGGTCATAATTTGAACAATATTGGTAGAGGTCCACTAGCCAATGCTACATGCCAAATATCTAAGCTGTAGGCCTTGTGGTTTTAAAGAAGAAGATTTTTGAAGTTTTTACTATATAATCCTATGTAAAACTAAGTGACCCCGGTGCAGGGTCAATTTTGATCCGAGGGTCATAATTTGAACAATATTGGTAGAGGTCCACTAGCCAATGCTACATGCCAAATATCTAAGCTGTAGGCCTTGTGGTTTCAAAGAAGAAGATTTTTGAAGTTTTTACTATATAAGCCTATGTAAAACTAAGTGACCCCCGCCGGTGGTCAATTTTGATCCGAGGGTCATAATTTGAACAATATTGGTAGAGGTCCACTAGCCAATGCTACATGCCAAATATCTTAGCTCTAGGCCTTGTGGTTTCAAAGAAGAAGATTTTTAAAGTTTTTCCTATATATTCCTATGCAAAACTAAGTGACCCCCAGTGCAGGGTCAATTTTGACCCGGGGGTCATAATTTGAAAAATCTTGGTAGAGGTCCACTAGCCAATGCTACATGCCAAATATCTTAGCTCTAGGCCTTGTGGTTTCAGAGAAGAAGATTTTTAAAGTTTTTCCTATATATTCCTATGCAAAAACTAAGTGCCCACCCACGCGGGGTCAATTTTGACCCAGGGGTCATAATTTGAACAATCTTGGTAGAGGTCCACTAGACAATGCTCCATGCCAAATATCTAAGCTCTAGGCATTGTGGTTTCAGAGAAGAAGATTTTAAAGTTTTTCCTATTTGTTGCCATAGCAACCAGAGTTCTGCATGGAATGGAATTCTTTGAACAATTTTGGTAGAGCTTCATGCAAGGAACATTCCTGCATAGTTTTATCAACATTGGCCTAGAGGTTTCAGAGGAGATGTCATTTGAATCAAAATGTTGAATGACGACGGACAATCATCGATCAGAAAAGCTCACCCTGGCGTAGCCAGGTGAGCTAATAATTCCTTCCTTGGCAGTGATCTCCTTTGTGTTATTAGTGTTGCTCGGCAGTGGAAGGGAAGCTACTCCTGCATGCATTTGTTTATTTCTTAAATTGACTCTCCCAGTCAAAATAGGAAAAGTAATATTTGGAAAGTTATTATTTCATACTGGTAGCAGGAAAAGTTTGTTGTATTGGGTTAAAAGTTATTATTTCCTCTACCCTTTTCACACACACACCTATTTCAGCTGGAATTTTACTTTTAAAAAATGTGCATAATGTCACTTTAATTTTCTCTGTAAAATACACACACCCTCTATTCACACTTTTACAGCTGCCTGGCAGCCTAAGTTGTAGAAAGGTTTCAAGGCCAAGAATTTATTTGTGATAACTGAAAATTTTCTTGTTACAGTCGAACCCGTCTTAAGTGACCACACATGGGAAGTATAATTATGGTCTCTTAAGATAGGTAGACCCTTAACTGAGGATAGACTTCTGAGCACATAATTATGCAAAGACACTTTCATGAAGAATCAGTGGCTACTACTTTTCAGTTTATCAAGTAGATGTATTAAAATGGGAATTTGTCATGTAAGAACGTAAAAGTGCATATACTTTACAGAAAAAACTAAAAATATCATGTATTGTTTGATATCGCAAGGGAGGAATTTCAAGTGGTCGCACAGGTCAGGATGTCTCTTAACCCAGGTGTTTGCAAGGGCATTTATAATTTTCTGTTACCTGATGATATGGGCTTTTACACAGTCATACAATCCAAGACTTGATCCTGTATGTAGATCTAATGGTATTGGTTCAAATTCTTCTTTGGACCCTTTTATATTTCCCTTCCAGACAGACAGGCTTCTATTTAGAAGTTCATTTTCTGATGTATCATCTGACCCCTCAGTTTCTGCCATTTTTCCTCTGAAAAGAATACCAAAAATAGAACTGAAAGAACAGAATGCCTTGAAGGGTAGTCTCATACCCTACAGTTTAATATTTTATGATGTGATATTTCCTGCAGTCAAACTCAGTTGGTGACCATCAAATGATTATCCTGCTGGATTCATTGTCAAATGCAACCGCTAACGAAATTGATTAGAGCGGCGTGAATTCAGCACAAGTCAAAATGTAACGGTCAGAGTTCATTTAGGCGACAGCTGATCACATCTTCAAAGAAAGCACAATGCTTTATTACGCAGCTCCAATCAGAGCGACGCAATTTCACCCAGGCATGCTGTCAATAAATTTTTACTGATAACTTGATAAAATGTGTCGTAAGTGTGGAAAACGTTACTTAATAGGTTTCAACATGTCTTATTATAAGGAATTTTTAAATGAATCCATGGCCATTAAAGTTATATTTTCGTCGGCGACGGTATTATAGTAGGATTTTGACTTGTGAGCTATGACCTATTCAAAGAATATTAAAGTATAAAAGTGCAGTCACGGCACATGCGTAAAGTCTAACTAAACCTCATTTATACCACTACTGTATGATTAAATACCGTCGATTTGATTTAGCACTGCACAGGAAAAACGATCATAAAGACTTCTTTACATGCACGCGACAGTTAATCTATTGTTCAAATTATCATAGGTTTTGGAATGATTATATTTTTCATAATCCGAGCCCAATACCTGTTTTGAGTTGAACATATTTGTAGATACAACATGAAGCAGAAGATTCTATTATTAAATCACTGCTAGAAATAGGGGTGTACAATATCTCAATAGCCAGGTATCAATCAATGAATACAATTTTGAGCTTTATAAACAAAATATTGATGACCTTGCATGTTTGTATACATACAGGTGTAAAGGCCGAGTTTCATATATTGTGTCAATGTATAAAGAATATATTTAAAAATATCTTTAAAATGGCGTTTACAAATACCCTTCATGCAAGTGGGTGATTCCCATTTATATAACTCCACAAAATACACATGGGAATCTGTATTGTTTTAGTTATTTTATTTGAAGTAGAAGTAAGTTTATCAGTATCGTATGTGTACAATCTCCGCGAACTTGTTATTTAGTTTATACTAATAATTTTAGCTCGATTGTGAAGAAAGCTTGTAGCTGCTTGTTGCTTATCGAGTCACTCGCGAGTCCGTTTCATGGAGAAATAGTACTGGTATCATGTGAGGAGATACAGTCGTGACACCCAGTTGGGCTTGAACCCGAAACCTCCGGAATGAACGACAGACAACATAACCTCTACACCACCACTTCCCTCTTTATTGTTATTTAACCGCAGTAAGTTTATCCGATATGACATAGTACATGTATGTCATAGAATGCAGGTAGGCAAAAATACAATTTAAGTTTTAAAAGCCAATTCAGTTTTTTACCACACACAATTTTTCACCGACGTAAAAGCGCCCGTCGTTTTATTGTTGAGATATGTTTTAAAATGTTTCCTTTATCGTTCGTACATGTTTCTTCACCAAAATGCGAGCAATACCCAATACAATGATAGTTAAGTTTGAGTAATTATCTGCCTCAACACGTTGTTACCTGTTCCCTCAAGTGTGTGTGTGCAACATAACTATTGATTTGACATATATTTCGGCAGCATTCATTTAAACAAGAGACATAGAAGGGCCAGTATCGCTTAGTTTCCGCACCATAAACAGTCTAAAGTCATTGATCACTGAAGACGCGTTATCACATAAAGTATAGTATTGATCAGAGGCGGCGTTTAGGAAACCAATATTGGGCAGTGCTCCATTGCTATTTTGACAGGCGAGTCGGCGATGTTCAAACATTTGTGCATTGCTTTTGATGTTATCGGTGAACTTCCCAACTCTAATGAATTTCGTTAGCTGTTGTAAATTGGACTTCTTTTAAAAAGAAAAGAAAGTATATCATTGTTTACCTGAGAGCCATCAAACAAAAGGAGCTAGAAGACAAACTTGTTAATCAAGTAAACAGATCTAAAATTAACAAGTAACATTTCTTGTCATGCTATCAATAATTTCAGCTTTTGGATAAAATCCTACAAAGGACCCCAGCCAGGCAAGCATCACAAGTGTGTACAGTTCTACCCCAACAAATTGTGCGCCTGGGCTTTTTGTTATATACGACGATCGCCCTTCGTAAAGACAGACATCTACGTAATATCAATTTGTAAAATCAGTCGCTCTTCCGGTCAAAATATTTAGGCTAGGCAGAGGTAAATAACTGTGGTGATCACTGTATCAAGAATAATACAGACATGTATAAAACCAATACAGACAAAAGTTTGTCAAATAAATCAAATCAAATTAAACATTCTTGTTACATTATACGTTTCAATAATAAAAAGTGAACCTGCTGTCGTCACTCGGGCATTGAATCATTGTCCGAAATAAAACTACCCGAAACTAAGTCACAAGGAAAGGGAACGCGTATAATCAACTACAATAATTACATGATTCACAAATTAATGCATTTACATGAAGGGATAAAAATATGCCGAACTAAACATCGTTTTAGGTATAACTATGAAATAAGCTTCGGAAAAATTGATCTTAGTGAAAAATATTTGACATTTCCTACGCACCTGTTTGATTTATCATTTTACGGGCACTGTTCAGTCCTAAATTTAATCGAATTTGATTTCAAAAAACGTTAGCATATTTGAGATGATGAATTGATCCTACATACTGTAGTTGCCTTTTCATTGCTTTTTAAAAGGAGGATAACACAAGGTTAAAAGTTTAAGAAAATGGATATCTTTTCTAATTGTAGGTATTGTGGGCTGAAAACGATTTGTTCATCCTTTTCTACCAGTCTTCCGCAAATCCTCTCCTTGCGCTTATTGCCGGTGTATATATGTCCGTGTATAAACGTGCTGTGCTTAAATGAGATAAAATACAAAAACGTGACCTATAACATTGAACACCATCAACAACAACTCTCGTCAAGTCAGTCTTACATGCAGACGGGTGAATTTTCCAACTAAGAGAAAAAGCAACAGATACCGACATCTGCCTGCACATGTGCCTCAGTACAAACAGATGTTATTGGATACCAGTGACTATGTGTAGTTGTCTTCAGAATAGAGAATAAAGGGTAAAGTTAGAGATTTTACCAGTCATTAGGATCTGGATGATAGCATAACAGTCCTATAAATCTCGATTCTCAAGAAGACCCCTGGTTATCAATGTTTTGGTTAAGGAAGTGTCTAGAGAACCGGAACCGGTTCCCTAGACAGCGACCTTAGCGAACCGGAATTAATATTCGGACGAATTATTTGGCGTGTTGTTATCGGCACGTTTATTGATACAGCTATATAAACAATGCATATGTTGATTATTATTGTTATCATTAAATATGTAATTCGGAAGAGGAATATTTAGAGATCCTTCCTAAAATTATGACATGAAAGACTTAACGCAGTATTAGTATTAGAGATAACAGAATGACGAAGGAGAGCGTTTAGTTATAACATAATGAATAGCATTGAAACAGAAAGCACAATTTTTCTGTAAATGTTTTTGATTTTATGTAATATATGCTAGAGAGAAATAATTAAACCTAAATATACATAAGCATTTGCTTTCGTTTTCATTATGTCACATCCAGGCTACACCACGAGGAGCTCTGATCATGGCCCGTCGACCCTATTAAGAGTCAGTTTAGCCCTGAAAAGGACTGTTTTCAGAGCCTCTGGTTCAGGAAGGCATGACTGATGCTGTTGGTGAACTTAAAGTCAACATCTCTTCTAAACACACCATCACGTCTGTCTATAACGTCATTGTTCATTAACTCTGGACCATGTGACCATATTTTGTCAAGTGGGAGTTTCAACAAGGTCTTGTTAAGACGTCTGCATAACTTGTATCGACGTTGATGACAATGGAAGAGGCTCTCAAATACGACGTGCTGAACACCACAGCTGCGGAATTCATTTCTTATATCAAGTAGGGCATGGAGTAACTGATGATTGTTAAATTTTTCTATATCATTTTTACCTATCTGTATGAAGACTGTATGAAGACTATGTCAAACTTCGCCAGCTTCCACCTGCGTAACTTCTGCAACAACCCGACGACTTTTAATCCTCCTGTCCCATGTGCTTCACCGCGAAATGGTAGATCATTGTATAGACTACCATTTCGCCAGCGTACACATAGACATCATATTAAAACCGGAAGTGCGGAAGGCGAAGGAGATCAATTCGACAATCGACACATTGAAAACTAATGCAAATAAACTGATAATCCCACATTTTTCTTGTTTAAATGGAAGTTTTCACTTTATAATTATTAAATAATCTATTTTCTTATCACAATTACCTGTAATATATGCAGGAAAACAATTCCGGTTCGCTAGTGTATAGACGGATATAGGCTAGAGAACCGATTCCGGTTCGCTAAGGTCGCTGTCTCTAGAACCGGTTCCGGTTCTCTAGACACTGCCTTTGGTTAATTCTAGGTCTATTTCTTGTACTTGATAGAAAATCTTACAAAATCTTTCTCTTGACAATACCATGTTTTTCAAAAGATGCACTTTTGGTCAAACGTACCAATGGATCTGAAAGCAGAATTCTTACATAATGCTTTACATATTACTGGCTTTTTTTGGCA
Organism: Saxidomus purpurata; assembly: GCA_022818135.1. Lineage (NCBI taxonomy): Eukaryota > Metazoa > Mollusca > Bivalvia > Venerida > Veneridae > Saxidomus > Saxidomus purpurata. The sequence continues at coordinate 32,038,791 of JAFMSR010000016.1, read as the reverse complement.
CCACATCCACTTCTGAAATCATGTCATAGTGTTTAAACAGGATATATTAGATTCCCGATTCAAACAATATACTTATTTTCAAATAATCATGTACAATACAATACAACGTATGCACGTAATAAGACAATGATAAAAATACAAACAGTTAGTACATAGTAACATTGAAAAGGATTTTAAAACACGTCTATTAAAATACTTATATAAATTCATTTCCACATGGCATTGAATAAAATTGCTCATTCGTAAAAGAAACGTGTAATGTGCTAAACTTGAAAATAAGTTGTAGAAAAAGGAGATTAGTAAAATTAGATCTACGCTGCGCTACAGGACTCAAGTTCTGGCCATTATAATATCAAATGATTAAATTTTATGAGGTTTTTGTTCCTCACAATCCGACTTAGACGTGACATGTCGCGTGGTAACCATGTACTCCTATACTCGACGAAAGACAATGATATTTTCATCTAGGGTCGTTTACTCTAAGCCGTAAAAAAGGTGTTGTAATGTACATTGTACTTGGACATGGTAGGTTAGTAAAGTAGGTTTGTCTTTGTAAGCTGTAGTTGGGACTAGATTGGACACGATTTGTAGTTACTAGTTTGAGGAGAGTCGACTATTGATTATCTGAAGAGATCATAGTTCAGAGAGTTTACTCGTATGTAGTATTTGCGCACGTCTAGTGCCAGTTAGGAAGTAAAATGGGCGGGGGTTACGACGGTTTGCACCGAGTTTATAACTTTTAAAGATAGTTAGTGAGGAACTTGATTTGACATCATCAGAGGGAGCACTCCAGTATCGTATAACTGAAGGAAGAAAATCTTTATATAATTGTGCCCAAGCGCGTTTGGTATTGGTGTGTTATTAAAACTGTGAAGTTGATAATTGCACAGGAGTCTGAAATTCTATCAAAAAGACCCAAAAAGTCTATCTTTAAAAAAAACACCCTCTCTATCCCAAAAAGTCTATCTTTAAAAAAAACACCCTCTCTATATTTATATAGAGAGGGTGTTTTTTTAAAGATAGACTTTTTGGGTCTTTTTGATAGAATTTCAGACTCATGTGATAATTGTTAACGATTTTTGGGTAGATTCTGGAATTAAGTTAGACAAATAATCTAGGGTTAAATTGTGAACCACCTATTTATAAAACGTTACAAGCTTTATGTTTTTTTTTCCCGCCAGTCTGCTATGGTTTCCCATTTTAATTCATTATACATGTTTTCTGTGCTGCCGAGTTTAGTGTCTCCTGTGAATTACAGTGGTTTCGTCGACCCCCCGTTTCGTCACTAAGGATTTATGTCGCAAGTTTTGTATAAAATAAATATAAAAATAGGATTTCACACCTACTTAAACGTAATTACTCAAATAATAAATCAAAGTTCACACAGTTAAATGAGAATACCATTTTCATTTACCGCACAAAATTTGATTAGAAAACGTATTTGATTTATCTGTTTAAATCTGATGTTAGATTTTTAAATAATTATTAATAAAAAATAAACAATATATATTTGACTCATCGAATTAACATTTAAATAATTATTTGTCATTTTTCTTATCGATATAATGGCTGTAGTGTGTGTGTGTGTTATTTATAGTTTGATTAGTATGTTATTTTTGTCATTTTCTGAATAAAAGTTTTATTTATATCTATAACTTGTTTTGTATATTTTGACACTAATACTCCCTTAACCCAATCCATTTTTAAATTCAAATTGATTTATATGACTGATAATAGTCAACTAATTACTTAATTTGGATGAAAAAAGGTGTTCATAATACCTCGATGCATCCTATAATTACGTGTAACGACAACGTTAATTTGTTTGTTTGATCCCATTTATGTCAAACTAACAATTAAATATACAATTAAATAAGAGTGACGAAACCACAACCTCTTTTGTACACAAAACTCTTGGTGACGAAACGGGAGGTCGACGAAAACACTACCATCCTCTCATGTAATTATCATTGCGGCTTTAATTTGGACGGATTCAACATTTTTTTCTTCAGGTGTTCAATTATCCCCCCTCCCCCGCCCCCCAAAAAAACGTCACTATTTTCTAAAAGAGGACTAACGTAAGTACGGTAAAAATGTTTCTGATGATTTACTTTAAGAGATCTAAGATTCTCTTTATGTTTCAAGACTCGAGAGACAATTGAAGAAATATGTGAATGCCTTTTACTTTCATTATCAAAAGTTACGCCTAGATGTTTATGTTCTTTTACATGTTTATGGGACTAGTATTCATTTTAAGTTCTGGATGAGTAAGTTTTATTCTTTTACGAGAAACCAAGATTGATACAGTGTTATTTGGGTTGAAGTCAATCAGCCAGTTAGAAGCCCAATAGTGCATGTTTTCCAAGTCATTATTAAGTATATATGCAGCTGTTTCTGGTAGATTAACTATTAGATATAGACTTGTGTCATCAGCAAATAGCCTTATCTTTGAATCTATTTTAGTAACAGTATCGCTAACGTATACATTGTATAATTATATGAAAGAATAAAAATAGACAGAGTATTGAACCTTGAGGAACACCAGATTAAAGTCAGTCTGAGCGATAATGGCGTATTACATGTTGAAGTTTGTTAGAGGTATACTATGCAAAGCATTGGAGGAGATGTCCACTAACAACAATTGCAAGATAATTTCTTGCGAAGACCACAGTCAAAGGCTTTGGAGATGTCGCAAACTACAATTCTGACTTCTTTCCCTTTCTCAAGAGCTTTATGAATGCCATTGTAAATGTAAAGAAGTTGGTAAGTTGTACAATCACCTTTAATAAAAGCTGACTGGAATGGAGACAATATCTTATTATCTGCTATACTTATGTCTGCAGAGGTTATCACTAGGTTCCTTGCATGAACTCCATTTTGCCTTCTTGTAGTTCCATCATGGAAAGGTGGTTCTGCACAGGGAAGTAGGTAAACAACTCGGAGGCAGTGACCATCACTCTGTTAACCTCATCATGCAGTACAAAACCAGACAAGAACCAAGCTTCCCTCGATGGGACGGCCAAACGGAGTTCATGCAAGGAACTTAGTGATGACCTCTGCAAAAATATACCTGTAGATAGAGGAGATATCAATCAAGTCACCAAAGACTTCAAGGCAGTCATTCTCAAAGCTGAACATGACAAACCACACAAAAGGACAAAGGCACAATCCAAATCAGGAATATGCTTCTTTCTCCGCGATTCGAGGGTCTAAGGAATGATTCTGCATATTCTATGTTTAAAAATACTTTTTTCAAATGAAATTTAACTCTAAAAATTTTAGGTAACTATTCATTATTCCCTTTAGAAACACAATTTAATGCAGTCATTTGTTGTTTACACAAAATTACCCGATATGTTATGACCTCCGACTCTCTGATACACTCTGACACTTTCTCCGGGATCCGAGGATTCTGATTGGCTGAAATTTGGCTGTTCCATTATGTGCTTCCCGCACTTTTTACAAGTGAATTCAGTAAGTATGTTCTAGACGCAAGGGAAATAATCACTCCTGACCAAGGGCAAAATGGAGGATAAAATTTTCAGCTTATTTCCATTTAATATGTTAAAATGAGAGGTTTTTTTTTAATACTTTTGAAGACAAAAGTATTTTTTCACATGATAATTCTTCAAATACCTGCTTGATTTGCATGATTTTTCTCGTAAACGTGTAAAATCGCTCGATACCAAACTTGCATAGAATCAGGAGTTTTGGAATTATTTCGCGTGCAACCATTCGTCGGAAATAACTATCACGTGAATCACGGAGAAACCTCGGATCGGGGAGAAAGAAGGATAACTGTTGTGCAAAAACATACTAGCATATACAACAACATAAGTCTATCAAAATTGCACGTTTTATTTTTCTCCTCCAACATTATAGATTTTTCATAAAAAATACAACATAAAATAAAATATAGCATAATAAATGCTTGAATACATAGTAATTAATTTACATATCAAATGTATAGTACAGCGAATACACAAAGCATCATAGTGTTCTACAATTAAATATCGCAGCAAATGGGTAAATCTAGTGCTAGTAAGTGAAACCAAGCTTATTCAGAGCTTATTTAAGGAAACTGAATTAATCTAACACTTTCATAGCATAAGTCTTTTCATTTATCTGAATAGACCATTTATGAAAAAGTTGCTTACAGTAGTCAGAACATTCAGTTGTCAAAATTTACATGTATAGAGCCATGAATAAAGCACTTGGTATGCACTCTATTGCGTAGATTAAATTTGTGCTTTAGTTGTTAAACATATCTTGTAATTTTATGGTTATGTATAATTTTTGTGAGGTTTTGTTTTTATACTGAATACATGTAGTTTACATATTTCATAGAATTTCATGTTAATTTCTCCTGTACTTGATTCCAACAAAATACATATTCAGATAGCCATGACAGTTGAGGGTATAAATAAAATACATGTTCCAATTTTCCGTAATTGCAGTTAAATGCAAACATCTCCCAATAAGGCTGAGGGGTGTTCCTATGTATTGGAACAGTTTCTCATTAGATCACATGAAAGGATAAAAATGCCTATCGAGAAAGCTACATATCACACACATTATGTGCCTGTGCATATATGATAAACATGTATGTGTACCTAGTCATATATGTGGTAACTATTTTGTTCTGACTACTGTACTTGCGTTCATGCTAAACATACCAGAAACCTTACACTTCATATATAACAAAGGTAAAATTGTGATTTTCAAATTTTCTTAAAAAGCCGACCCCTCATTTTGATTTGAGCTAACAGACATACACAGGGTCTTCACTAAATTATGCTCTGATTCTTTCACCAAGTTCTGATTTTGAAAAACCTGTAATACTGACTAGTGCTATTGGCGACTGAGCAAACACTTGTAGTAATGTAATCTGAGTTAGTAAGTCAATGTTTGAAAAAAAAGCTGATACGTTTATTGTTCATGCAAATAATTCTGAAAAGCTGAAGTAAGATTCAAGTAAACTTGCAATTTCATTTCAAGGGGGTCAATTAATCTGCTGAAGAGTTTGATTCTGAAAAGGGCTGTAACTCATCCAAAATATAACAAATAAATAGCAACCATAAACTAAACAAGTAACTGGAGTATTGCAAACAATACATTAGCTCCCTTTTGGAAAGTATTTGTTTACAGGAAGACAAAGATTTTTTGATACAAAGGAAGGTAATTAAATAATTTAGCAACGAGCAGTAATGGTTCTTTGATATCACAAATCTACTCGATGTGATTGTTTTACTATAATCAACCCCCCCCTCCCACCCCAGCATTGACTTGTCAGTTATATAACTTAACTCAGTCTGTACAACAACCAACATACTGAAACCACTGGGATTTGAACTTTGCATCAACTCTTTAACACTTCAGTAAGGCATCTGAAAACTGATACACATGCACCTCAAAATGAATCAAGTGCAGACTGACAACTTCCCCATACACAACACATGTGGAGAAAGCATTACGTACTGTTTAATGTGAAGATGTCATGCAGAGAATCACCTGGGTCAATAACATGCTCTATCACAGCAATACATCGTAGATTTTTTATCATTTAAAACCATTAATCTGCCTATTTCCCAATTTCAGCAACTTTCTGAACACCATGTTGTATTGGTGGTCTACAAGCAAGGAAGACAATTTGTATATCTAAGAAAAAGTGACCCCCTTCTATATTATTGTGTCAAGCATCTGTTTTAGCAGTAAAAGCAAAATCCCGCCTGTTAATACAAAAGTTCCACACCATTCTCAAACTGAGGCTAAAACAAATGACTATTAACTAAATTTGTAGACAAACTAGCCCAAAACTTTCTCTCATGTATATATGGCAAATATCTTGCTACCTTGCAATTGTTTTACCTGGGTGCCTATCCTTGTCTTAAGTAATGCTCGCAGGAGAACCCATGGTGTTATAAAAACTATATCAAAATATAAATACTATGTAACACCGAGTGTGTTAGTAAAGCCATAAAAACCAAGCGTTTCTGAACATAATTTTTTTGTCACTTGGTTCCTTTTATTTAAAGGAAGTTAGTTCTCTTCCATTACATGACATTAGTTCTCCTGGCTTGATAAATATCTTATTCATAAACAAATACACACACCCATTTACCCTTACAATCACTAAAGGTTCTATATTCAGTTTATAAAACAATGCTGTTGTAACATGTCATGCAAATACTTAACAGTTCACAGGAAGCCCTGCAGATATTCATTACAAGTTCACTATCCTTAGTGCTTTAACAATTATTTTCTTCATGGTATCCAATTCTTCATGTATACATGTTAAACTGACTACTCATTTGCACCTCTTTTGAAAATTCACAATGCTCACCATCCTCTCACACATTATCCGAAACAAGATTAAATTTCTCAACCTGCCTTTACCACAATTGTACCACTATAAAATTTTGAAGCGCATGTTATATGCATGGTTCCACATAATTTCCCGGAAACAGTCCAGTCTGTCCATTCAATATGCCTTCGTACCAGCCATCATCATTTTTCTTTAGCACATATATAACAGAGTTTTCTAAAAATGATAATTCATCTTCTTTGTCCGCTGCATAATCATAAATTGCAATCACTGAAAACAGAAAACAAAAACATTAATAACACACATACTTAAACAGAAAACAAATGTTGTAATACATGTGCATTCAGTCACTTTTACTTACTGCAGACATGGAACCTAACTGAGATCTTGATTTGTAAAAAGTTTTTGTAACAGCTGAAAGTCAGGTACCATTGCGTAACTTTTTTCTTCAACTTAAATCTTTTAATTTGTTTTAGTAAGTTATCACAAAATTTCACAGGATCTATCATCACCAAGAAGTTGCTTGAACATACAAATGTAACTTGAACAAACATATCCAAGAAAGTTATTCTTGTAGTTCACAGTCAGGAGTGGCAAATGTATTTCTTCTACATTTCATTGTAATGTAACTACATATTACCATGGATAACTTGAGTATCGGTAACTCAACAAATTGGATAACACATGAAGTCCCATTGGGTAGTTTTCTTACTAATTTACCTGTGGCAACTCATAGCCAGTTATTAAATTAGATGGGTGTTTCAGTAGAACACTTGTGTCGCCCTGTTACACTTTGCCAGGATAGCAAATAATTTTGTGACAAAATGTAAGTACCAAAAGAGGCATAACTCTGTCAAATATGACCTTGACCTACAAAATTTTGCGGCATCACAACCCTTTTATTATAAGCAATGTAATTTGAAAGTCTGATGAAGAAATCTTAAGAAATGGCAAAGTTATAGCCAACAGTAAGTTTTCATGACAAAATCCAAGTACAAAAAGGGGCATAACTCTGTCAAATATGACCTTGACCTACAAAATTTGGTGGCATCATGACCCTTTTGTCATAAGCAATACAATTGTAAAGTTTGATGAAGAAATCTTAAGAAATGGCAAAGTTATGGCCAACGTTAAGTTTTTGTGACGGACGGACCGACAAAGTGATCCCTATGTATTTGCCTTTTCTCTGAAAGGGCGACACAATAAAACTCCTCACACCTTCTTCTGCTCATCTATATTTTTGACACAACACAAGATAATCTATAGTTAATTGTCACTAAATGCTTGTTTAATGCCTATCAAATGTCCGTTTAGTTGCTCAAATGTATATAATATCATTCACATATTTTAAAGGTCTCAACTAAATTTGCTAAATTATTTTGATTCAATGTAACAAAAGTACAGTTAAAATCAGTCTGCAAGTTTTATGTTATACATGAAGAAACGACATAAAGAATTCAATACCTTTGTAAACAATTTAGAATGGAATTTAAAACTTTTTGTGTGTTTTTTTTTCCAATTACTTGAATTAATAACATCATTAATCAGTTATCAAAGACTGTAAACAATCTACATGAGGAAGAAGAACTTGTTTTTGTAGTAACTGTCATAAGTTTTATATTTTAACGAATCACCAGTACCTTGGAAATAAGCATGAAAAAGTGTGGGTTTTCTAATGAAACACATACATCATAGAACATTTTGCGTTTGATTGATGTACTGTATATAAAAATGTGCACCCTGACCGAAACTGAGCTATTCGGCCTCCTATGCTTTTCTACTATTTGTAATTAAGTGTATATATTAATCCATGACACTATACTCTTTCAGCAACTTTGTAAGAGGAACATCTATTACAAGTTTCATCACCTAATCTTTGATCAAATGGTATAAGACAGGTTGTCATTTGAACATGAAGAGGATGGACAAGAATAACTGACTGACTCCAGACTGTGGTGATCACAATATGCTCATCTGAACAAATATGCTCAGGTAAGCTAAAAACATTAAAGTGGTACATAGAAAACAAAACAAGAGCTGTCCGTCACAAGTGACAAATGCTCAGTAGAGGTATCTCATAGTCTGTGTCCTCTCCATGAGCTCAATAATTGTGCCATGTTATTTTAAAACCCTTCCATGCATGACAGAGATACGATACATAAAGTATTCCATTACTTTTAAACACTAGGTGTTATCCTTAACCCTTGAGGTAGGGACATGGTTCTTGCAGACAGCACATTGTCTTGATGTGCTGAACATTTGTGCCAAGTTATTTTACAAGAGGGCCAAGATGGCCCTATATCGCTCACCTTGGTACAAGTCCACTTGCCTGGTGGAAGATCACTAGATAATGTTATATACCAAGTAAGTTTTCCTATATACACCTTTGTAAAACAAATGATCCCCCCCACCCCCCCGGGCAAGGTCAATTTTGACCCAAGGGGCATAATTTGAACAAACTTTGAAGAGGTCTACTAGGCAATGCTACATGCCAATTATCTATGCTCTAGGCCTTGTGGTTTCAGAGAAAAAGATTTTTAAAGTTTTCCCTATATAAGCCTATGTAAAACTAAGTGACCCCGCTGGGGGGGCCAATTTTCAACGGGGGTCATAATTTGAACAAACTTGGTGGAGGTACACTAGCCAATGCTACATGCCAAATATCTAAGCTCTAGGCCTTGTGGTTTCAAAAAAGAAGATTTTTAAAGTTTTTACTATATAAGTCTATGTAAAACTAAGTGAGCCCCCGTGCGGGGTCAATTTTGATCCAGGGCTCATAATTTGAACAATCTTGGTAAAAGTCCACTAGCTAATGCTACATGCCAAATATCTAAGCTCTAGGCCTTGTGGTTTCAGAGAAGAAGATTTTTAAAGTTTTTCCTATATATAAACTAAGTGACCACCCCCGCGGGGTCAATTTTGACCCGGGGGTCATAATTTGAACAATCTTGGTAGAGGTCCACTAGACAATGCTACATGCCAAATATCTTAGCTCTAGGCCTTGTGGTTTCAGAGAAGAAGATTTTTAAAGTTTTTCCTATATATGCCTATGCAAAAACTAAGTGCCCACCAGGCAGGGGGTCAATTTTGACCCGGGGTCATAATTTGAACAATCTTGGTAGAGGTCCACTAGACAATGCTGCATGCCAAATATCTAAGCTCTAGGCCTTGTGGTTTCAGAGAAGAAGATTTTTAAAGTGTTTCCTATTTGTTGCTATAGCAACCAGAGTTCTGCATGGAATGGAATTCTTTGAACAATTTTGGTAGAGCTTCATGCAAGGAACATTCCTGCATAGTTTTATCAACATTGGCCTAGAGGTTTCATAGGAGATGTCATTTGAATCAAAATTTGACAGACGACGGACAATCATCGATCAGAAAAGCTCACCCTGGCATAGCCAGGTGAGCTAAAAATCAATCAATGCATGACAAAGTTACAGTCTAAACACAAATGTATGCATATATATAGTATTCCATTACCTATAAACTCTAAGTGTGACCTTGACCTTTGAGGGAGGGATGTGGGTCTTGCACGCGACACGTGGGCTTGATGTGCTGAACATTTGTGCCAAGTTATTTAAAATCCTTCAATGCATGACACAGTTATAGTTCAGACTAGAATGTGTGCATATATACAAGATTCCATTACCTTCAAACTCAAAGTGTGACCTTGACCTTTGAGGTAGTGATGTGGGTCCCTCATGCGACACATCATCTTGGTGTGCTTGACATTTGTGCAAAATTGTTTTAAAATCCTTCAATGCATGACAAAGTTACAGTCCGTACACGAATGTGTGCATATATACAAGATTCCATTACCTTCAAACTCTAAGTGTGACCTTGACATTTGAGATAGGGACATGGGTCTTGCAGGCGACACACTTTCTTGATGTGCTGAACAGTTGTGCCAAGTTATTTCAAAAGCTTTCAATGCATGACAAAGTTACAGCCCCAACACGAAAAAATGTATGGCCGGACACACAGACAGACAGAATGACATACTGGCGGACAGACGGACAGTGCGATTTTAATATGCCTCCCTTCGGGGGCATAAAAAGCAATGTATACCAATGCCAGTAGCCAACTGATACGTTTAACAGAAAGACAAAAAAAGCTTTTCAGTTAGTCAAGCTTTTCAGTTAGCCAGAAAAAGTAAATTATCCTATATGCTAATACCAGCCAAGGCTTTTTTTATCTAAAACAAAAAAATTGGAAAGGTATCTATTAAAATACATTTCTACCTAGAATTTTAAATCATCAAATTGGCATCCAATATCATTTCTTAAATCCCATTTAGTAATTGTATAGCTCTGTTTCTAAGTTTAAAGAAGCGGTGGTGTAGTGGTAAAGGTGTCTGCCTCCCATTCCGGAGGTTGCAGGTTCCAGCCCCACTGGGGTCAGACCGTACCTCCTCACTTGACACCAGTACTGGTTTTTCCAGGTAGCAGACTCGAGAGTGACTTGATAAGCTGCAAGTTTTCTTCACAATCGAGGTAAAATAAATTAGTATAAACTAAACTAACTGGTTTAAAATAACTGTAAGGCATAAAGCAAAGATACATCCTTCTACCAACTTCATTTTTCATTTTACCTTTGTAATTAGAGTCTGTTACCTTTATGATTTAGTATCTGGTATAAATAACAATCAATAAACAAGATAGCAAGATCTCACTCCTTTACTAAAACAAGAGCTGTCAGTAGGACAGCGCGCTCGACTTTTTTAGTGCTTGCCAATAAAACAAAACTTTGACAGTTAAGGGCACACAAGACTTTAACTAGGAATTTCTAAGTACAAATCAAGAAACATTTTCACAGAGTTATCTTCTCTTGCTTACAGATAGGTCTCATGATGGTACATAAGTACTCCAACTTTCAAAGTAATATCTCAAATGGTTAAGTCAACAAGTGGACAAGAATGAAAATTTTAACTGAGTTTCTAAGACAAAAAGGGCCATAATTCACATAAAATCCTTGACAGAATTACCTTCTCCTGCCCATGTTTTGGGATCATGATGGTAAACAAGTATTCAAACTTTCAAAGTAATATCTCGAACAGTTTAGTCAAAAAGTGGACTGGTACGGAAAAACTTTACCAAGATTCTAAGTCGATAAAGGGCCTTAATTTTTAAAACAAATCCCTCACAGAGTTACCTTCTCTTGTCTACAGATGGGGGTAATGATGTAAACAAGCATTCAAAGTTTCAAAGCAATATCTCAAAGGGTTAAGGCAATAAGTGGATTTTACCCATATTCAAAGTATTTTCTAAGTAAAAAGGGGGCATAATTCTGTCAAAAACCTTGACAGAGTTATGTACTCTTGTCTGTTGATGTAGGTCATGATGGTAAACAAGTATGGTTAGTTTCAAAGCAATACCTCCAATGGTTTTGAAATAAAGTGAGGTGGTACGCAAAACTTAACCAAGCTCAATACACTTTCTAAGTCAAAAAGGGCCATAATTCTGTCAAAAACCTTGACAGAGTTATGTACCCTTGTCTGTAGATGGAGGTTATGATGGTAAACAAGTATGGTAAGTTTCAAAGCCATACCTCCAATACTTTTGAAATAAAGTGGGGTGGTACGGAAAAACTTAACCAAGGTGTGACGCCAAGGATCTCACTCCTTTTCATAGAAAAGTCGAGCTAACAACCAATCTAAATCAAAAACTTTTCCACTTTGCGCTCAGTGTTAGTAGTGCAAAATTTAATGATCATGTAATTTAGTTTAAGGGGGGTCACTGGTGAGGTTTTGGATTTTTGCACTTCCAGAAATTTACATTTGTTATATTTCAAAAATGAGGATTTAACTGGAAAAAACAATTATGCAGTAGTAAACTGAGGCACAATAGGAATATTTTAGTGCAAACAAATTGAACATTTTGAGAAAAAATATTCTGACCTCACATTTTGTGAAGAAATTGATAAAAAAATTGCCATATGCCAAAATAGGGGGAGGGGTACAAAAATAGTCATTTCTCAGAAACTGTTTAAGATATTTACTTAATTCAAACTATTTTACAAGAAGAATTGTTAGGATATAAAAATAAATAAATAAAAAGTTCCTTTTACAGTGCTTTGTAACAGACCTATGCAGTCAAACCTCAAAGCTTGTGAAAATCTAACAAGAGCTGTCAGTAGGACAGTGCGCTCGACTTTTTAGTGCTTGCCTATAAAACAAAACTTTGACAGTTAAGGGCACACAAGACTTTAACTAGGAATTTCTAAGTACAAATAAAGAAACATTTTCACAGAGTTATCTTCTCTTGCTTACAGATAGGTGTCATGATGGTACATAAGTACTCCAACTTTCAAAGTAATATCTCAAATGGTTAAGTCAAAAAGTGGACTGGTACGAAAAACTTAACCAAGATTCTAAGTCAATAAAGGGCCTTAATTTTTAAAACAAATCCCTGACAGAGTTGCCTTCTCTCGCCTTCAGATGGGGGTTAATGATGTTAACATGTATTCAAAGTTTCAAAGCAATATCTAAAAGGGTTAAGGCAATAAGTGGATTTTACCCATATTCAATGTATTTTCTAAGTAAAAAAGGGGCATAATTCTGTCAAAAACTTTGACAGAGTTATGAACTCTTGTCTGTTGATGTAGGTCATGATGGTTAACAAGTATGGTTAGTTTCAAAGCAATACCTCCAATGGTTTTTGAAATAAATTGAGGTGGTACGAAAAACTTAACCAAGCTCAATACACTTTCTAAGTTAAAAAAGGGCCATAATTCTGTCAAAAACCTTGACAGAGTTATGTACTCTTGTCTGTAGATGGAGGTTATGATGGTAAACAAGTATGGTAAGTTTCAAAGCCATACCTCTAATACTTTTGAAATAAAGTGGGGTGGTACGAAAAACTTAACCAAGGTGTGACACCAACGCCGACGCCGAGGCGAGTAGGATAGCTCCCCTTTTCTTTGAAAAGTCAAGCTTAAAACCACATTTCTTATCAGTTTTTAATGAATTTCTTTCTTATATGGACATTGACCCCATTTTTTATTTTTGCATTCTAAATCAAAAATATTAGTCAAAGCGTAGGCAAAATATCTGAAAACCCTTCTTATTCCTTTATCATGAAAATATTCATTTATCCAAACTTGAAAAAATGAATTTTAGTAAAGTGGGTGGGGTATTAATAAGGAGCATACTTTTCATTCAGGTGATGATAGAAATAATTTGACATACTATATCAGAAAAGATTAAAACTTGATACCTATTTCTGAAAAATACACTACATACATAAATGTTTACAATACCAAAATTCTAGCTAATTCTCCATTTAGCACCTTGATCTGATAGCGTATCACTAAAGATTAATATTGTGAAAAAGTAAGTCATTGACCCATCATTATCTTTCTAGAAATTAACTGGCAATATGTTAGTCTCAATAAAAAACAGGGTCAATAAAATTTCTTATTTTGAATTTCAGCAGTGATCCCCCTTAAACAATATTTTATTAAGTCAAAACATTTACAAAATACGAACATAATATCATTGGTACATACAGGATAGAGTAGAAAGCTAATAGCTTTCTTATAAACTCTCTCCTGATGATCATGTAATTGCCAGTTCTTCTAAGAAATATAGATGTCCTCAGAAAAACAACAATAATTCAAACAAGACAATAGGCCAGCGCAAACAAACTGACAATTCACTGTAGAGTTTAACTACACCAAGTTTATTAGTTACCCAACTTTTTCATGAAGCCACGACGATAATATGGTGGGTAATTACAAATTTTAGTACGACACTATGGATGAATGTTGGTGGTAGTTATACTTATTCCAAGCCAATCAATATAAAATCCCTGCTATTAAACATTAACAACCATGCATGAAACAGTACAGATAAAGCATTGTTATCTCACCTTTCTCAACGTAACTATCTGGTACACTAACTGCAAACATATCTGGTCCTGTTGCAGCATATGGGTCCTCCTCATGTGCCATCATCTCTTCATCATCTTCAAACTGAGGTGGTGGAGGAGGAGGTGGGGAACCTGAAGCATTGTAACAATGGTAACCAAACAGCTATTATGAATTCATAAATAAATACAGTAGATTCCATCTTGATCAGCAGTTGGTGAAAAAACTCAATATGACTAGTACTGATAAAGCATTGGAACACTTGGTTAAATGGCAATGTAAACAACAACTGGTGAGGTACTGGAACACTTGGTTAAATGACAATGTAAACAACAACTGATGAGGCATTGGAATACTTGGTTAAATGACAATGTAAACAACAACTGATCAGGCACTGGAACACTTGGTTAAATGACAATGTAAACAACAACTGATGAGGCACTGGAACACTTGGTTAAATGACAATGTTAACAACTGGTGAGGCATTGAAACACTTGGTTAAAAGACCATGTAAACAACAACTTATGAGGCACTGGAACACTTGGTTAAATGACAATGTAAACAACAACTGATGAGGCACTGGAACACTTGGTTAAATGACAATGTAAACAACAACTTATGAGGCACTGGAACACTTGGTTAAATGACAATGTTAACAACTGGTGAGGCATTGAAACACTTGGTTAAATGACCATGTAAACAACAACTGCTGAGGCACTGGAACACTTGGTTAAATGACAATGTAAATAACAACTGATGAGGCACTGGAGCACTTGGTTAAATGACAATGCAAACAACAACAGCTTAGGCACTGGCACACTTGGTTAAATGACAATGTAAACAACAACTGCTGAGGCACTGGAGCACTTGGTTAAATGACAATGTTAACAACAGGTGAGGCACTGGAACACTTGGTTAAATGACAATGTAAACAACAACTGATGAGGCACAGGAACACTTGGTTAATGACAATGTAAACAACAACTTATGAGGCACTGGAATACTTGGTACACATAGTTAAATGACAATGTAAACAACAACTGATGAGGCACTGGAACACTTGGTTAAATGACAATGTAAACAACAACTGATGAGGTACTGGAACACTTGGTTAAATGACAATGTAAACAACAACTATGAGGCACTGGAATACTTGGTACACTTGGTTAAATGACAATGTAAACAACAACTGATGAGGTACTGATACACTTGGTTAAATGACAATGTAAACAACAACTGATGAGGCACTGGAACACTTGGTTAACTGCCAATGTTAACAACTGTTGAGGTGCTGGAACACTTTGTGAAATGAGAATGTAAACAAATGTTGAGGTGCTGGAACACTTAGTTAAACAACACTGTAAACAACAACTGATGAGGTGGTTACACAAGACATGTCTAAGACACTGGATTGCATTTCGTTTCGGGAGTATAACAAAACAAGGAATGTGAATACAGATGCTATGTGTGGATAAAACACTGGACTGTATTTAAAGTAATACAAGTATTAGGGGGAAAAATTATATTTAACAAAACAAGAACTGTGAACACACATGCTATGTGTGGATAAAACATATCAACATTACAAACACCAGGTCTTGGAAAATATGCCAAATGACTCTAACTGGCAAACTCTTTTTAATAGAACCTTTACCAGGTAAGAGGTGTAGGTTGGGGTACAGGTAGAATAGGTAAGATGGGGAACAGGATATTTTCTTTGCTGGTGGATTGCAATGGCAGTGTCACGAGAAATGTTCCTGAAATCAACATCAGTATTATAGCATCAGAACCTGGAAACTGAAACACGCAGACTCTAGTATTCACAATATCCTAAAGGTACCAGTACTGAAAACTTAATATTGTGCACAAGTGAGCAATACATTGCCATCTTTACCCACTTGTTTTAGAAGTTTTAAGGTTTATTTTTGGTGTTAATAATTTCATCCAGAAACAGAAAAGTTTGCAATGGTCTTAGGTTATTATTGGTTAAGATAATTCTTGATGCAGATAAGGTTTTACGTTAGTGCGAGACGTTTAAATGTTAAATCATGGTCATGTTGTTTCAAGCATCAATTTTGATATAATTTCATGATACACAAATGGATATAATTTTTACTTTCTCCCCCCCCCCCACAAGATTTGCTTAGGACCACACTGGTTGTGGGGGGGGGGGGGGGGGGGGGGGGGGGGGGGATTTTTGGTTTTTTTTTTGCAAGGGGTAAAAAAAAAGGGAAAGGGGGAAGGGGGGGGAAAAAAAGGAAAAAAAAAAAGAGGGGGGGGGGGGGGGGGGGGGGGGGGGGGGGGGGGGGGGGGAGGGGGGGAGGGGGGGGGGGGGGGGGGGGAGGGAGGGGGGGGGGGGGGAGGGGGGGGTGGACAAAAAAAAAAAAAAAAAAAAAGGACAAAGGGTAACTCTGTAATAGCAAGATAGAGTTTGTTTGCTAAATTTTTCTTTTTACCAACAGCTAGTTTCTTCAGTACCATGAATACCACAACATCAATTTACACTTGATATTATTGTGAATAATTCAAGTGCAGTGTTTAAAACTTAAATGTACAAAAGATGTATAAAGCAACTTTTTAAACAGCCACAAACAGTTAGAAAATATACAAGGAAAAGGAAGGAACAAAGCTGGGACAACTCTAGCCATGCATGTCAAGGTTCTATACTGAAGCCAACACCTATCAGGTTACTGCCAAAAGCTTACACATAAGATGGAAAATTTCACGGATAAAAAAAAAAAGACAAAACATTTAATTACTAGACAAGGATACAAAAAGTACCAACTACCCCATATAAATTTACAATATAAATCCAGAAATTTTTTTTTATAAAAAGGTTGTTTGTGAAGATATTTATCACCATACTTACATGATTCACTGCTGAAAGTTTTACTGTTATCACCTGGGAGATAACTGCTTGAAATTCATATGACATTACAGCCCAGTATTTAAATTACAATTTAAATCTTTCATCTTTCTTTGAGTTGGTTCCCTATGGATGCAAGTTATAAATGTGCTGGTTTCCTTCATATTACCGCACAGAAACATTTTTTTTCTCTTAATAATTTTGCTCAAACTGCTAGCAGGAACACTCCGTGAACTTGACAAATTCTTAACAAAATGTACTCTTTCTACCTTACAGGCTAACATTTCACTTGTTGAAATGCATTGTTTCATATATTACCCAACAGTACAACCTAGTCTCTCTTTTTAGCAAAAATTCTGCACCATCATTATTGAATTTAAAACTCAACTCCACAACTCCACAAAATCTGTTCAAATCAAACTATAACTTGAGGCGATGGTTTGTGTACCTTTTTCCTCAGTGATACATGTATGTTGTATGCAATATCTCCATCTCTAATGCCAACTGACAGAAAGTTACAGAAATGAAAACTACCTTCTTCACATAAATGTTTTCCTCAAATCAAAACTAAAATTTCAGTGATAGATAATTTCAAAAGTGTCAGAATAACCAATTGTATCAGTAATATGAAGGAACTCAACGAAACAATTATCATTGTTCTTTGCCAAATATGTAACCTGACTCTGCTGAAATTCTAAAATGGACTCATCCATGGTTCAATCATGACTGTACTATCTACCATTTATAGGGGTGTTCAATTAAAATAAACATACTGAAAAACAGTGTAGACAACAACCCCCCTGTGCATACAGACAGACTGATCATGGTTAACACTAGTTGTACAGGTCAAAATGTCTGCTTGTAGCCAGGTTATAGTTAAACAATGGACATGCAAACCTTCATCAAAGCTCATTTGTTGGCTGCCAGGAAGCGGGCTCTTCTCTTCTGGCGGCGGTGGCGGGAGATTGTCTGTAACAAATTACAACATCATACCACAACATCAATATACATGTAAACAACATGAAGCATGAGGAACTTGAGTACATACTGCAGTCATGCCTAGAGTCATTACCTGGTCATGCCAAAGAAGTAATCTTCTGTCTGTGACAATGTATTACAGTAATTTCTAAATAAGACAATTTCTTGTATGTTTAAGATTAACAGCTCTTTCGGATTTTAGACTGTTGAATGCAAATTGTTCAATCAATCAAATAATACAGAACATCAAATAGTTCCAATGAATTAGACTTCAAAATAACTGACTTAGCTAAGCAATTACTTAACGTATTTTCGTGAAATCGGGGCCAGGCAAAAAAAAATCAATTAAGGGTAGTAGACAATCAAATGATTTACATACTTCACATAACTGGAATATACCTTAGATTATGGATGTCTTCATTAAATAAATGCAGGTGAAAGAAGTCTGTATGGATTTTTGTTATATTTTACTGAAGTGGGGATGTTTCATCATAATTATGAGTAATGTTAACCCAGTGTCACTGAAGTTTGTTGTTCAATAAATGCTACATCTATCCAATGTCAGTGACATTTTTCAATTTGACAATGTTCATTCAACATAGCCATAACTTAACTGTTAGTCCATAGAGTAACATGGATGTTTTCATTAAATAAATTCATCATAGTACATCTGGTACATGTACTTCATTTCTATAATTTGTAAATATTTAAGATAAACGGCGACTTTACTGGCTGTAGCAGATCGGGAAATCGATGCAGTTTATTAATGAGATCTGTAGTAGGAAGTAGTTTCCCTTGCAATTCCGATAACTCAAGACCTTTGATAACTCGAACATTTTACTGAAATTACTCAGGCATGTGGGACTTCAAGTTATCGAAGTTTTACTGTACATATCTATTATAACTTTTATGCTATGCAATAAAATTTAAATTACCGTCTTCACTTTTATTCTGTTATTTTGTTGTGTCAGAAAATATTTCAAACATGAAAGATCACAATCATTACACTTAATTTTTCTGATTTAATCTCAGCTAAGTTTAGGACTTCCTGGTTCAGAAAATAGAATGTCAAGGACTCATGCAAGTTGCAATTCTATATAGTTTCTGCTAAACATTATATGATCATGTAAAGTGAAATGTGTACATGTAGTGACAAGCTAGTAGTGGATGTCTACTTCTTATGCATATTCTATGAAAAGTTTAGCATTACAAGAGTCTATGTTTAGTTTCTACAAAAAGATTTACCTGGAGTAGAGTTCAAATCTGCAGGGAGTTATACAGTAAGAACTTGGGGAATAACTTAAACCAGTGAAAACTGAGGAAGTCAATCAGATCCTTTCTTAGATCTGGTTTTTTATCTTTTTTGTAGGATTTGAAATTTAGCGTACATGTTATTACACTTTAACCTCTATCTCTTTTATACAGATAAATTTATAAATGTATTTATTATGCTTGAATTCTTTTGTTCAATATACACATCATTATGGTATTTTAAGATTACACTACAACCCTATACTACCTTATCTAATTTATGTGACCAACTATTAAATGCTTGAATACATGTATTAATCAATTTGACTTGAGAAGTGTTATGCTTTAACAGTTATGTACACAAAATAGAGGTTTTTTAGAGATATATATTTGAAGTGTACATTTTTGATGCATATGAAATTATAGACATTTCGGAAAATATATACATATAATAAAATTCATGCAAAAGATGTTAATATGGTAATAAATGCCCATTCATACATAACAACATATAAACATACAATAATAAACTAAACATGCTTAGTACATGTACCCTAGCTGTGCTTTCACATGCATTAATAAACAATACTTTCCCCGAGCAATATTTACTTACCTGTGTAACAGTAATTAATATTTCAATATGTTCTATTATATCCACGATTACTTTAAAATCTTTCAAAGACTTACTGAAAAAGTGTATCATGACCTTCATAATCATTTGTTATTCGAGATGACTGTCTAAGACATTTTGTCCAAACTACTGTATCAGGAGCAATAAAGAAACTGCAGTTTTTTAGTCATTTCTTTCATAATTATGACTTAATATTAACAGCAAGAACATCTTAAATAGAAGGCCATGTCTGACATACCAATGGAAGTTTGTTTATTCATCTGTGAGATTCTGTTCCCTGGCATCATTCCTGGGGGCGGTGGAGGAGGAGGCATAGCTCCACCCTGAGACATTGGTCTAGCCACACCCATTGGTGGTAGCTGACCTCCCATCCCCTGTTGGTATTGCATCATGGCAGCAGGCATTTTGGCCTGTCCCATCATTATAGGTGTGCTGGGCATGTATGGTGAGCCTTGCAGAAGCTGGCCTCTGGAAGCATAACCTCCCTGACCATCAGGTACAGTTGGTGGAGCAACAATAGGAGCTGGAGTCCTGAAACACCATAAATATACAATACAGTCAGCACTAATATAGCAAATACTCAGACAAGAGGGCCATAATGACCCTATATTGCTCACCTCAATACAAGTCCACTTGTCTGATGGGTGTGGTAAATTTTGACCCAAGAGGCATGATTTGAATAAAGTAGGTGGAAGACCACAAGACAATGTTACATACCAAATTGGTTATCCTATATACGTCTTTGTAAAACAAGTGACCCCCTGGGCGGGGCAAATATTGACCCCAGGGGTATGATTTGGACAAACTTTGAAGAAGTCTACTAGGCAATGCTACATGCTAATTATCTAAGGTCTAGGCCATGTTGTTTCAGAGAAAAAGATTTTAAAAGTTTTTCCTGTATAAGCCTATGTAAAATCAAGTGACCCCCTGGAGATGTCAATTTTGACCTGGGGATCATAATTTGAACAATCTTGGTAGAGGTCCACTAGACAATGCTACATGCCAAATATCTAAGCTCTAGGTCTAGTGGTTTCAGAGAAGAAGATTTTTAAAGTTTTTCCTATTTGTTGCCATAGCAACCAGAGTTCTACATGGAATGGAAGTCTTTGAATAACTTTACTAGAGCTTCATGCAAGGAACATCCCTGCAAAGTTTCATCAACATTGGCCCAGTGGTTTCAGAGGAGATGTCGTTTGAAGGAAATGGTGGAGGGACGGACAGACGACGGACGGAATGCGATTCTAATAGCTCACTCTCATGATGACTTGATGCAAAATATGGGTTCTTATCATGTTCAGAAGAGATTCATCAAGATTACATCAATGAAAAATGTAATCTCTATTAGCATTATTGCATTATACATACACACGATTTTTCTAAGATTTAACCCAGTGAGCTAGTTTTTTTTATCTGAGATGACCTGTATTTAAAATCAACATAGAATTGAGCAAGACAATCATTCTGACAAAGTTTCATGAAGATCTAGTGCAAAATGCAGCTACTTTTACAGATATAAGGTATTCTAGCATTTGGCTTGGTGACCTAGTTTTTGACCACATATGACCCATATTCAAAAGACAAGACATCATGTGAGCTAAGTGAAATTACTCAAAAATGGGGACATATATACAATATAACGAACGCACTTACTGACTTGTTACAGTGCATACATCCCTGATTTCCAAAAATCAGACGTCTTTCTTTGGCAAGTCATTTTCCGGCAAGTAATTAGAATATGTCACCAATTTTCAATTTCTTTCACCATTCTTTAAATAAATTGGCACATTTGGTGACATTCATCTGTGGCAGGGGAAGCCCTTTATACACCAATGTAATCATGTACCACTATTTACTGATGACAGATTATTTACCTGTACCCTATTTGTTGTCCTCCAGCTCTACCAATGCTTCCATGCTGACTTCCTCTCAACTGTGGCGGCGTTGGCGGCTGCTGGGTTGGAGCCTGAGAAGATCCGCTACTAATGGAAGAACTTCGGCTTGCTGAGGGAGCTGACTGCGGTGGTGGATGCGTCTGGAAAAAACAAAGATGCTCTGTTCTATTTATAGCAAAACTTCTTCCTTTTACATGTATAAGTGCATTTACTTTATTACAGCATTTAGACAAAACAATTTAAAATATAAGCTTGAATGTTTGTGTCCCGGCTCACTTGAAAGTTTAACAGTGTTTAAAAATTCTACAAGGAAGTAAACAGTTTACATGTATGTGCTGATCTTTACAAGTGACTTCTCAGTGTTTAGATATTGCATCATATAGATATACATGGATAATCCCACAAAACATAATGATAATTCTCTATGTAGGAATCAAGTGAGACTGTCTAATATGAAACAGTTTAAACTTCATAATGTCATTAACAAATTCAATTCTGGTACTAGCTACAAATGTATACAAGCACCTGCCCTACAAAAGCCAAGTCTGCCATGGTGAACAAACTCTTTCTGTCACATTTTTAAACACTTTATGCCGTAGTGTAATGCCACACTTATCAATTATAATATATACTGTTCAATGATGAATTAAGTTGCCTCGACATCTTCTGCCTGCCCGACAGTAAGTCAGTGACTAGCACTTTAAGTTGAAAAGTACAAAAAACACACAAGATACACGAGATGAAAGCTATCCACTCTGTAAACCTGAAAGATTTAAGCTGCAACCTTCACCTTAAGCTCATACAAATTTCTAACATGACTTGACACCTCTGTCAGGTGTACAAATAAGACAAGTGACAGGAAATTGTCACAAAACCAGGTTTTCATTTTCCAGTCTGCTGGCCGAGCGCAAATGTGTTTTTAAAGTCAGTAGATATACATAATGTGAAAAAGAAACAAAGGTCTTCTTCTATATATTACATGTGTAAAAAAAGCAAAGGGCCATAATTCAGGCAAAATTGATCCAAACACAAAACCCAGACAATATGCACGAGGGCACTTGATGACAACAGTTCTGTGAGAGTTTGGTTTAAATATCTTGAGAAATTTAGGAGGAAGTGGGCACGTGACAGTATTCTTCTATATATAACATATGTGGAAAAAAGCAAAGGCCATAATTCAGGCAAAAATTTAAAAAAAAAAAAAAAAAAAAAAACTTTGTGTGGGGTTTGAACCACTGGTCTCATGAGAAATTTTGTCATCTTACTGTAACAGAATACTCCAAAGTATACAGGACTGGTAATCTATTCTAAAAATAGACAGTAATAACAAAGTATTCTCCCTTTTATAATAACAGAGTATTCTCCCTTTTATATATACTTAAATAAGGAGACACAAAATTGCTAACGGACGGACGGACAACCAGGGGCAGAACATTATATATTCAAAATTCTTTAGTTCACAATTATAGTTCTGTGAAAGTTTGGTTGAAATCCCTTGAGAACTGTAGGAGTTGCACACAGAAGAGTACTTCTCTATATATATTACATTATGTGGAAAAAAACAAAGGCCCATAATTCTGTCAAAAATGATCAAATCACAAAACCCCGACAATATGCGCCAGGGCACTTGGTGACAATAATTCTGTGAAAGTTTGGTTGAAATCCCTTGAGAAGTGTAGAAGGAGTTGCGCACAGAAGAATTACATATGTGAAAAAAAAACAAAGGGCCATAATTCTGTCAAAAATGACCAAATCACAAAACCCCGACAATATGCGCCAGGGCACTTCATGACAATACTTCTGTGAAAGTTTGGTTGAAATCCGTTGAGAAATGTAGGAGGAGTTGCACACAGAAGAAACTGTTTACGCTCTCCCGCCCGCCGGCTGACATACCTCAATCTAATAACCAGGATTTTTCCTTCGGAAAACCTGGTTAAAAATCAAACACTGTAAACCCAGCAATATACTAAGTTGTGACTGTAAAGGCCAATTATGATGTCAAAAATGATGTCATACTGACCCTCATAACGAAGTACATGTAGTAATTTAGTAAACATACCAATAAAGAGAAACCGTTGCATTTCTTACTCTTTTTGTGGTATTTCGTCATGTTAGAAAAGCAATAACACCCATTAAGGCATTTCTTATTGTTCAATAAACAATTGTTATCAATTATGCTCAGTCATAACACACTCAAGCCTGCAGTCTTTGTGGTTAAAAACTGCACAAATTTGTTTATTAGCCAATAAACAACACTTGAATGGAAATTGTTTCTTAAACAAAGCAGTGATTATATGGAAGCCACACAGTCCACAAACTCACACACACACCTATACAAAGCAAAGTTTCTTGGAAACTGATCATTTGCATCATATACATTTATAGTGAGAATTTTGGAATTTGTGTATAATCTATATTATATATAATCATTTTCTTCAAGGTGCCAATCTGTTGATACCTGCATGAAACAGCTCTAAGTCTCATCTTCTCTACTGAAGTGTATTATCTGCATCGTCGGAAACCATGGTCTATTACGGAATATATAAATGGTATGAATAACCTGGGTACCGAGGATGATTATATGAGGACAACTAAATCTATACAGCAAAATGGCACTTGTTTCATCTATACCTGACAGGCAAACTTTAGAAGCAACATTTCCCTACACAACTTATCCTACAGGAGTTGTGCAAGAAGCAGTGTAATCATGAAACCAAAGTGAATCAGCTCATCCCAAAAAAGCCATACATTCTAATTAATTCATCTTCTAACTTGAGTAGAAGTACAGCAGGGTAAATAACTGTATGTTTTCATTATGCTAATAGTTGATGATCTTAACTCGCACACTGCAAAAGGTTTTCACAGGAGCAGGACCCAAAAAATGTGTTGCAATTGACTGTACCACACTGTTACAGGTCAAACATAACCAATTGCTTACCGGGCTTTAGCAAACTAAGTAATAGCAAAACACTGAAAATTGTATTAATATGTTACTTAGCAAAATTTACAACTAAAAAGCAAGTATAGCCTGTTCTGTCAATCACAACAAAATTATTTTATTAGTCCATACTGCACTGGCAAACATATCGGCAACTTCAAAAACAAGAATTCAAAAAGCCTATCTAACTTCACAGCAATTCTAGCATGTCTATAGTATAGCCATATATATACCCTTATAATTGCCTGAGTGTCTGGTAGCTGAAATATACATCATGTATAACTAGTGTGCAAAATACAGGCACTATTTGCAGTGAAGTTAACACTGAACCTACACCAGCACATCAAGTTCAGAGTATATAGATGTGGCAATTTTGTGTTGAACATTGTACAAACTAAGCAATGACTGCTCTACACTGTAAAATATACTTCAGGCAAAATGAAATGATAAAATTCCATTGGTCTAGACTTCATTATATACGAGTGAATACAATCAAGTGTCTTCATGATCTTGTTCGAAGATATGTGTGCATTTTAGAATGATAATGAAACAGCAGTGGTACATATATGAATTCATTTCGGCAGCTTACTTTTTGATGCAAAATGACCTCACAAATGAAAAGAACTGATGTTTTAAAGAGTACACATTGACCCTGTCTGACCAAAAGCAACAAGCTTTAATTACTTTATCTGACTTAGCAAGAGTTGATACACACTAGAAATGAAACAGTAAAACCGCTGTGATATTCACCTACCTTCACCCCATGTCCTATGTCATCCAGCTGAGTGTAGTCGATATTTTTTCTCTGGTATTTTGTTGGTCGCTCACCATGTTCAGGAAATATGATACCATTCTTTACCCCAAGTGGCCGTGTGGTCGTTCTGTTTGTAGTTAACACGCCAATCTCTCGTCTTGCTACTTTCTCTTTGTGTATGTTGACAGTCTACCGAATACATACAACAGGAAACCATGAATATATTTGATCAACGAGTAACACAATTAGTTTGATCACCAAAATTATTAGTTATTGAATTTACTCTACATATTTTACTTAGTTATGATAAAAATAACTGTAACAGTACGAAGATAGTAACCAAACTCGTTTTTATTGTTTGTAGGTTATCACCACTTCTCTTTTGGAACCTATTCTTTTCTTACTGAAGAGTTCTGAACTCCTACCATCAAATTCCTACTGAGGATCCTGAATCATTAAACTCACGTGTCTGCTGTAAGGAATATCCATATAAATTTGCACAGCAATTTACTCATTATTCATGCTGACTGCTGAGAAAAGAAGAACAGCACATATCAGTTTATTTCCATCAATTCTATGTCCAAGAACAAAACAAAATATACAAAGCAAATACCTATTATTTCCAACATCATGCAAGTGCATTTACCCTGACTTTTGCAAAAGTTGTGACAATTTTGTACAAAAATCACATAAATGTCTGAAATTAAGTATTGTTTTTTTTATTGGTTTTGACCCAATTCCAGAATATTTGTTTTTATTGCAGTCAGCAACATTGGAGAGAGCCTAAAGTTCTAAGTTATCTAACTATAAACTACCTGTGCCAAATGGTTCACATTGGATTCCATTTCAGCAAGCTGGTTCTGCTGCAGATCTAGAAGTTTGAGAAAATTGGTGGCCAAGTTATTAATCTGGTATGCTACACTTGCTAAGGAATGAGTTGTAAAGTTCTTTGTCTCTTCAAGCGCTTTCTTCTTGTCCTTTGCCTGCAATAAAAATGAGGTTTTATCAAAATATTTTTTCTAAAATGACTGATTTGAACGTCTGCATCAAACAAAACGTCTTTACCTGAAAACCTTAACAGGCTGAGCAGATCTCCCGATCGGGGTAAATACTCCAAATGAGCTATAATAGCCGAATCGGGCTAAAACGTAAACAATACAAAAGTACAATTTTTTAAATAACATTTATTCAAAGAAAAAAAGCAAGTTAATTTTTTCACAGAATATTTATCTCATTTATACAGACCTGATAAACACATTACTTTCTGGGTTTTCAGTTGGTAAAAAAGTCAAAATTTCACTTTTCTATTGTTTACGTTTTAGCCCGATCGGGCTATTTTAGCTCATTCGGGGTATTTACCCCAATCGGGAGATATGCTCAGCCTGCTTAAGGTTTATGAAAAATCTCACTACTGAATAAAAATTTAAATATTTAAACATGCAATTTTACATGCACACAGTTTATCGGCAGGTACCCAGTTAATTAAAATTAAACTGACCTTCATTGCGGAAGAGTTCAGACTTGTTATGCAGGGCTAGATCTCTGGCATTGGCACAATAAAGTTAAATGATAATCTGCTCAAAAGAAATTGAATTGGCGACAACTTTTAGAGGAAGAAAATGTTTTGTGGGATGCACACACAGCACCACATGACAAATGATTCGAAAAGAAAAATTGGCCAGTCCTAGCCCTGTTACATGGTGTTAATTTCTTTTTCACATTTCACTGACTGATGCCTGTGTATTCTCGGCTTGTCACACTGGCCAGTTAACCAATCAGATTATTTGATAGCATTCATTTCTTTATTCGGTAAGAGGTGAAAACTCTGTCTTAACAGTTGACGTATGTCAATATGTTCAAGCTTAAATTTATTTAAAATGAAACAAAAAGCTTTTAACAACATAGAGCGGGGGGGGGGGGCGGGGGGGGGGGGGGGGGGGGGCCCGGGGGGGGGGGGGGTTTTGGGGGGGGTTTTTTTTTTTTTTGGAGGTATTATAAATTCAATTATCTGATTGTAAGCTAATGGTAGGCATTCATCTTCTTTCATTTTGATTCTCGGACTTTGTACATTTTAAAATCAAAAATGCGTAGAAACCAGCGATAAAGCTGAGGAATCACCTAAAGTTCCCAAGTTATAAATAATTTATCAGTAGATGTACGAAGCTGAGAATAGATAGGTAAATTTAACTCAAGAGTTGTGTTAGCATCATTACTAAACTTTAAACCCTATCAAAAATATCATGTAACATTATACAAATGTATTTGCACATTGCAGTGACACATAGAAAGCAAAAAACTCTAAAATGTCAGCCTGTATAATCAGTTTGTCTTTGAAATGGAAACAGTGTCACCAAAATGACTCTTTACCAAGTTTCAGGCGATTTGCTGACCTTGCACAAGACTGTAATGGTCAGGAAACAAATGGATAACTGACTGTACGCCACAAAATGCCATGTGTCCGTTTGGACTGCACTTTAAAACAAGTTGGCTAACCCCACCCACTCATGTTCAACAAGTAAAATTTCAACGTTATTTTTTGAACCTGAAGATAGTTTTCCTGGCAATACTGCGCCACTTTTTCCAAATTATTGAAATTCTCTTGAAGGTTCTGACGACCTTCAGGAATTTCCTGCTCAATTAGTTGCATTAATTCTGACATTTTTCTAACTTATTTTCATTTCCTGAATGTGGGTCAAGCTTCACTTCCTGCTTCGATATTTTTGTATTTGACGAATTAAACTACGGTATATCGCTGTCGTCTTCAACACATTGAAAACTATACACTAGATAAGGAGGCTCTATGTACAGTTATTGACTGCAAGGTCTCATCAACCATATACCTCGAATGAGGGAGATGGACCTTAAAATCATAAACAAACAGTTATTGACAGCCAAATAGTAACATCGGTTTATTTCAACCCATACTGCAGTCTGTAAAAGAAAGTTCCCACGGTAATTTGAACAGTGCCACATTTATACTGGTAATGCTTATAGCATTTAAACTATCGCATCGCATTGGTATCAAAAAGCCAACTTTGGATGGGGAAAACTGATAAGCAGATTACTCACAAACATAGGAAAATAAGTCATAATTACTAATTAGGACTCAACGGTTACAAGTCATCCACTAAAAGTTCTTGAAATTAAAATAGAAAAGAGGCATTCAAAGCAACTAAATAAATTAAGCAGAATAAAAGCAGAAAAAGGTAAAGACACACATGCAGCTCTTGACGAATCTTGAAACTGTAAAACTAACCTGCGTCAAAGCAGCACGAGCAATGGCAACTCTCTCCGCTCCACGAACGCTTGACATGGAGTGCTGAGTGCAGCTAAGCTCATCCCTACAATGCTAAAAAAGGGAGTTCTGTGAATAGTTGAGAGCTGACAGCGTAACATGTGAGTCTTACTTGAATAAAAGGACATTCAGAGATATTGATTTTGTCTTCTAGCTACTTTTAATTCAGGTTAATTTAGGTCTTATTTATTTTTCTTCATCAATTTCCTTTCATAGCATTCTTGGAGTAAAATGTTAAGAAGAATCATAGCTGGCTGTGGCAGCCACACTTTGTGATCTAGTCGAATTTCAAAACCAAAACAAAACTCGATTAAAAACATTTAATAACGATTTTGTAACAGCTCAGTGCCAAATTCGACATGTGTCGCAAATTTCAGGAAGTCTCGCAGTCTTTAATTAAAACCACGTTGTATAAACTAAAGCTTTGTGTTTTAAATACATGTATCTCTGAAAAATCGCAACCCATTTCCACTGGTCTGAAACATCTTCAGGGCGCCTCGCAAACTTACAGCACTGGTAAATGAAAATAATACTATGAGAGAGGTGGGAGTTCAAACTTCCGAAACAGATATTACAACTCTACCAAAGGATGAAGAGGAAAATGAAACGACACGTCTTTTGAAAGTTCTGCAATCTGATATTACTGACATTAAATCTATGCTTGTTTCTCATATTGAAAAGACAAATTTAAATTTAGGTAGAGTTCATGATGAAATTGTAAGTATAAAGAAACAGGTCAGTCAGAGATCGGCTCGACTGATAACAAAATTGAAACTGTCCAGAAAAATGTAAATGATGCACATCAAGACATTATAAATCTAAGGGACGTGTTACAGAAACGTATGCAGGCAATAATTGACATTATAAAAATCGAAACATGTGCAAGTTCAAGAACAACATGAGCCGCAATTACCGAGAAGAACTACAAATATCGAAACTCCAGTAGAGCCTCAGACTACACCCGACATAGTGGATACTCCACGTAAAACATTGTTGCTGGGTGACTCCATTTTTAAAGGAATCCATGCTAAAGGTCTAGACAAAAATGCTGAAATTAGAACCATTCACGGAGGGAGAGTTAGTCATGTCAGTGCCAGATTAAAATCATGGCCAGTTTCTGATCTTAAAGAAGTAATTATTTACATCGGCGGGAATGATATAGCCAGTGGTGAAAATCAAGAGTTAATATATAAGCAGCTGGAGGAAGGAATTCGGGCGTTATTGCATGACGAACCCCGTTGCAAAATACACATATGTACAGTGTGTCCGCGCACAGACTGCGATGTTGAAGAATTAAACACAATGTTACTAGGATTGAGTGAGAAAATAAACGTTAAACTTATTCCAACTCACAACAAATTCGTGTATGGAGATGGAACAGCTATAAAAGATTACTACCATGCAGATGGTATTCATTTGAATAGAAAGGGAACAAGTATTTTATTGAAGACGATTGACGAATTTGTTACAGTAGTGAAGAAATCATCTCGTGATCATGGAAACAACACTGATGCAATCATTTCTGGAAATGATACGTCGAGTCATTCGTCTCAAAGGGAAAGGAACGCCTATTATGATGAACATGAGAGTAGTAGACAACAACAACAACAACAATATACGGGTACTAGGAGGAGTGATATAGGCAAACTTCAAACGTGAACACGCATAGGATGGGGAAGTGGTGCAGGAATTGCAAACTGACAAATCACAATACAGTTGATTGTAGACGGCGCACAGTGGATAGAAGACACCCATTAACACAAACCGGAAGAGACAATAGTACAATATATCAGAGTCGTTATAATGATTCATTCTGGAGTCACTAGGACTTGAACGACAAACACGCTTCTTACAATGGAAATAACTGTTTTGAAATACTAGAAGATATATGCACTGACTGCAACGCTTTTATATGTAAGTGTTATTATAACAATTATAACAATCTTGATAATGATCATTGTATGCTTTCTGAAATGTCTTTTACAGAAAATAATAATTCAGATATTATATCGCAAATGGATATCGATCCTATCGCTTCCGAGTGTATTTCAAAAAATGATCACATATATGAGAAAGATGATAAACAGACTACAGATATATCTCATATGGTTCATACTGGATTAAAGTCGAAACCGCAAGGTAAAGGTTTGCACATTGTTAATTTAAATATTCAACATATTCTCAATAAGAGGGATGAAATAAGATTACATTTGTTACAATCATTATGTATTGATATTATTGGCTTCTGTGAAACTTTTCTAACAGATGATGTAAATGACAATGAACTTACAATGCCAGGTTTTAATTTTGAGAGAAAAGACCGAAATTCAAAAAAAGGGGGTGGTTTAATTGTATATGTCTCTAATAAAATTCAATATACAAGACGTTATGATCTAGAATTTGACTCCTTGGAATCTCTATGGATTCAAATAACTTTAACAAGAAACAAACCTTTTCTCATTAACTTTGTATACAGACCTCCTGATGCCAAACAATCGTGGATAGATGAATATGATAACCAGTTTTGCAAATTGAAACAACAAGATCAGGAAATACACGTGCTTGGAGATTTTAATATTAACTATTTTCCGTATGAAAAAATAGATAAATTTAAAAACAAACGATGGGACACGTTTCTTGCAAAAACATGGTCTAGCGCAGCTGATCGAAACACCCACAAGAATCCATAAAATGGGTTCCTCATTATAGATCACATTTATTCAACAAGAAGTGATCTCGTATCCGATGTTTCTGTTTATAACTATGCAATAAGTGATCATTTACCTATATCTTGTACAAGGTCTACTTCAATTAAAACAACCAAAAACAATTATCATGATACAATTGTGTATAGATGTTTCAAAAAATTTTAATGAGGAACTTTTTAGAAGAGACCTAGCTAATTCCCAACTTAATATTGTAGACACTGTATCAAACCCTGATCTTGCACTAGATATGTTCTACAATATTATAAACACGTTTTAAGTAAACATGCACGTGTCAAACAAAAAGAATAAAACATTCAAGTCAACCATACTGGTTTACAAACGAAATCAGACAAACAATCTATCTTAGAGACCACTTTTTTAGGAGCAAAGACTTCGATAATTTCAAGATAACTAGAAATAGGCTGTCTTCTATGATAAGGAAAAGTAAGAAATCTTTTTATAATAACGCCATAAAAGATAATAATTTTCTTTGGAAAAATATACGGAACATAAAAAATAATGAAGACAAACATGTTAAGATTCCTGATAGACTTACAATTGGTGATGTTGACATCACTGGAGATGCAGATATACTAAATGCCCTAAACAATCATTTCATCAACATAGCAAATTTAATTGAAAAGACACCCTTTGTTGCTTCAAATTTCACAAGACTGAAAAATATTTGGATGAGAAATTGCGACACTTCCATTTTGATATTGAGTATATTACCCCTTTAGATGTAAGGAATATAATTAATAAACTTGATACGTCAAAAGCTACCGGTTTAGATGGCTTAGGGCCGAAACTTCTCCGACATTGTGGTGATTTTATTACTTATGCAATCGCATCTATTATAAATAATAGTATATCTATTGGAACTTTTCCAGATAAATTAAAAAGAAGCTTCGGTTATTCCTATATATAAATCGGGTAACAAACAAGAACCAGGCAATTACCGACCTATATCCGTACTAAATACAATATCAAAAATATTTGAACGCCATATTGCTTCGCAAATGCAAATATTTTTTGATAAAACAGATATAATACATAAAAGTCAGTCGGGTTTCAGACGGAACCATTCCTGCCAAACTGCTTTAACATATTTAATCGAAACTTGGCTTAAAGCTATCGACAATGGTAACTTTGTTGGTGCTATCTTTCTTGATTTAAGGAAAGCTTTTGACATGGTTGACCATGAAATTTTAATGCACAAACTCAAACTTTACCATTTCACAGAAAGATCATTAAAAGATATTTAAATCTTAATTATCAAACAGAACACAAATACTGAAACTAAAAAATACATGTTCTAAAAAAGATGATTGTTCACTCAGGTGTTCCACAAGGGTCCATACTAGGCCCCCTTCTTTTTCTGATTTATATAAATAACATGCCTTTAGGATTTAATATGACAAATATAGACCTTTATGCTGATGACTCAACCTTGCATACGTCCGCCGAGAGCATTTCAAAAATACAAACTGAACTACAGTATAGCCTAGACAATGTCAATAACTGGTGTTCTATAAATAATATGTCCCTTCATCCGTCAAAAACAAAATGTATGCTACTCAGCACAGGTGTTAAAATAAAACGCGCTGAAAAGCTTAACTTGAAAATTAATGATTCGATCATTGAAAATGTAAAATGTCATACAATTCTAGGTGTTGCTGTTGATGAAACTCTATCGTGGCGTTGCCACGCTAGTATAGTTACTAAAAGCTTAATTCCAAACTTGCCCTTTTTAGAAGGGTTGCTTATTATTTAACAGATGAAATGAAACTGTTATACTACAACGCATATATATTACCTATCATGGAATACTGTTGCAATGTCTGGGGACTTTGTCAAAAATCTGATACCAATAAAAATTTCATCTCTACAAAAAGTGCTGTAAAATTAATCAATAAAACAAAAGCAGGTGACTTTCAGGTTCTATTAAGAGACTCAAATATCTTATCCTTTGAAAATAGATGTAAATACCATATTGCATTACTGGTGTTCAAATGCAAAAAAAGGCAGTTGTCCTACTTATATCACCGATTTACTAAATTTTGTTAATAATGACCACTATGGTCTCCGTTCATCCACTCACAAAGATCTCCATATTGCTAAACCTAACACAAACTATTTGAAACAGGCGTTCAGTTATAAAGCTGCACAGATTTGGAACTCTCTTCCCGCACATATTAAACTTCTCCAAAACATTTGCACATTCAGGAACACTTTGAAGGAGTTTATCATGCAGACATAAATCAAGTTACCATGTATATGTACAATGAAATATAATGCTGCATTTATAAATTGTATTATATTATATTGTTTAAAAAACAATAATAGTTAAGACGTTTAAATATCTTAGTTATATATTGTGCATTATAACGGTTGAGCTGTTAATATAGGAAATGTCAATCATTTTGGTGTTATTTTTATACAATGGACATTATAAATATATGTATCATGCTTGATGAAGAGGCAATTATTCGGGATATGCTTCTCTTAGATATTTTGATTTTTGTATATGCATGATTAAAAGATATATAGATAATACTACATGTCATAAGTTGATGCGTGTTTGTCGAAACTAATGGATATGTTTATATGTTGGTATGCATGCATGTTAAATACTTTGAGAAACTGTGAACTTTTGTGTGTGTGAGAATATGAAAGATGTTTTTTTTTTTTTTTTTTTTTTTTAAAGTTAAAAATGAAGGCCATACTGGAAATAAGCAGTATGAAACTTTTTGTACACTTAGTATGTAACCTTCACAAAATAAAGTTATTGTTGTTGTTGTTGTTGTTGTTGTTGCCAGAGCAAAGTTTCCTCTCTGAGTAAAATTAAATTGTGACAGTGAACAGCATAACAAGATCCGACCAATACTTTTAGATGACAGACGTCTTGTTTCAGCCATTTATTTCATCAAAATACGTGAAGAAGCAGAACTTTTAAATTAGATAATGGCTTTGGACTTTACTATACAGTGTAGATAGAAATGTTGATAATACTTGATTATATAAAATGTTGTAACTGTCAGTATTTCTGTTATGATTCTTTATGAAAGGAAAATGTACATACAACAGATGTTTCTTGTGTTTGCTCAATGTGATGTTTAATTATCAAGAAAAAGCAGTTTTTCTGTTATCACTCAAATTCTTTCAAGCAATAATTCATGTGATATTCGGAAAATCTATCAAAAAGGGGTTACATTTTCAAAACGAAATACCGGTATCCAGTGTTATCAGCCAACATACACACCTGATACTTTTTTTAAGGTGTAAAATTTATTGGAGAACTCGCAGCTCGAAATGCTCTTTTCACGGGGGAAAAACCATGTCCATTGAAAATCTTAGCTGGAATATTGTCTTAAATTCATCTTTTAAAGCCCGACATTTCTTGTACTGTTGTACGACATTTCAGGAATCCTTATCAAAGATCCCGTGACGGGCAAGATATTTCTCCCGTAAACGTAATAAACAGACAAAAAACGGAGTACTTGCGTGATACAATTTAAGAAGGACATGGTCGGTCCTTCCAATTTCATTCCAGAAAGGCCCCTGACTGATTCAACTTGTCTCCTCTCGGTGTAATACAAATATTTCACCAACCAACATCTCTGAAAGATTTCTAACACATACACTAGTCTAAAATAATTTCAGGAAATCTTGCAGACTTTCAGGATTTGGTGCTGCTAATTAAACACATTTGCACTAGGCATGTATATATAGCTACACATCGATTTGATAGTTGATGACATTTTGCAACGGACCGCTGCGATTTGAACAGAAAACCTAAAATTGAAAGTGCTGGATAGTTATTTTAAATTATCGAATTAGCAGCTGGGGATCCGGGTTGCAAGTAACCAATTTGTAAACTGTGCAATCCAATTTTGGTAGGTATAGTTACCACATGCCATTTGGCAAATCACGAGACAAAACATATGACAACTAACTGTTGGTTACAAGTTGACAATGCGACAGTTAGATGCAAGTGACCAATGAGACTAACTGTAAAACAGCGAAGTTGTCTGTCAGTTGCACAATGAATTGGCAACTGCAATGTAGTTAGCTTCATACACATTTAAATTTTAGTAAATGTTACCAAAATCTTGACGAAGCTTCTCATAAGTAATAAGAACCAAATCCGGTTATGCGTGTCGTCTGCACGTTCCGTTTGGAATTTATTTTTGTGCTCTTTTATTTAGTTAACTATTCAATAGCTTATACCCGCTATATTCTCATAGATTTTTGCCCGCACTTTATGTCCAATTTCTATGAAACTTTTCAAGTGTAATTAGCCCGAAATGTTGTTGCATAAGGTCACGTGCAAATCATGTACATGTATACGAAGCATTTGGCATTGCGCACAAAATAAAAAGATTTTCAAAGCAAATCGCTTAAACTAATGACCATATTTCAACTCTTGTTTTTCTCAATGTATGATCAAATTGTCCGTTCGTCCGTCTGTACTAATAGTTCTTACGCTCTTTTTTGTTACACGTGTATAACCCTTTTACTATATAATTATTCCAATCAGAGCTATATGTCAGACTTTATATATTTTTTATAGGAAACTTCAGTACCAAGACGACAAAATCGGCCAAATAACAAGGTTGGGATGTGTACCAGAACACGAAAGCCGCGAAAGCAACCACAATTTGTTTACAAAACCATTTAAAGGATGATATGAAATTGGAACATGTATGCCTGGAAAGCGCATCAAGCTTTCGACTCTATTTGCGCCAATACTTATGAAGAATGTCATTCAATTCCTATATGTTCGTATGTTTTAGTTGCTTAACTGTCATATATGCATGTCTTTTAATTTACATGGTTCATAAAAACGCACTGTGTACACCGACATACACCTCAAACCCGTCTTCCAATCAACCAAAATAGCGCTCAGAATAAAAGAAAAACAAGTTCACGCCGTTGTATATTTTGACTAATAAATCAGACAGGATTACAGTAATAACAACATATTAATTGCTATAATCAGTTGGCACTATTATCATTTCTATGGACATATTTTACTGATAGGTAAAGACATTAACATCCCGTGATGGAAGAACCGATACATGCCGTTAAAGATCGAGATTAATTAATTCTGCACTTATAACACATTCACCTAGAACCCCTAGCTTGCTAATGAGGCCCCTGGGGATCTCATATCAGCCTCTAATTTGTTGATATAAGCGAAGTGTGGGTAACTAATTAACTCGTTAATTATAGATTGCAGCTCAATGGTAGGCAACTTACTCGCACATCTGTGGATAGTAAACATATAATTATATATTTTTTTTTGTTAAATACTGTTTATGAAATAATGTAATACATTTAAACAAAATAAATCAACATATTCTTTTATTTGTTTAGATTGTTTTATTAGCAGGACGGCTTAAATCTAGACATCACAATATTTGTTAAAGTTTACGATCACAATAACGTATAGGAATCGGGTTATATTTGATTCAGATCTATAATCAAATATGATCTTGATTCCTATACGCGCGCATGTATAAGAAATTACAACTGTTTGAAAGTGTTCGCAGCGGCCCTTTTCGGCATAAAATAGCTTTTATTAGTTTTTATTTGGTGAATGGTAAATTATATTTTAGGATGATCGTAATCTTTTACAAATATTGAAGAAATTAACCTTACAGTAGCAGCATGCTCCGTACACGTACAGAAGAAAATGTGTGGGATGGCTTTGAAAATAAGCAACATGATTCATTTAGAATGAATGCATAAATTTCCTGATATGTTGTAAACAAAAATCAACCACCTAAATATTTAGAATCTGTACGTAGGTAGTCATTACGGTGACAAATCTCCAGCGTATTCCTTTGTAAATTTTTACTACATTTTTTTATATTTTTGCTTCTGCTGTATGTTATAATGACTATGGTAATAATATGCTCCACCTGCACTATGAATTGAATAATACATGTATAAGACGACTGCATTTCAGGCCAAAAAGCAACAGTAATTGTAATTCAAAATTATTGTTCCATTAAATATATTTAATTTTCCTTTTTAGTATACAATTACGCTTTGGAATGAAATCAAAATTTAATTGTATATGCTTATCAGAATGTTAATAGTACTGTCTTATAGAACTTGCTCATTTGTAAGCTCGGTGCCCTAAAGCCGATTTAGGATTTGAGGCTTGCGGAGACGTCAGTTTGTTTTCTGATATTACATGAGTAGCACTATTTTTGAGACCATCTTTCTAGATGGGAAGTTTTCCGTTGTTTCTTGACAGATTGCAGTCTTATCCTTATCACTACGCTTTATGTGGCTTTACGGCTCTCATAACAACTGCTTGCAATTCCTCGACACTATAGAATGATTGGATCTGACATTTACGACTTGTTAATATGTGTTCTTACAGCAAGAGACAATATTTTCTTTTTAATATTTCGCCTGGTTAAAATGGAAAGAATTTAGAACGGAAAGGCTCACTGGGAGAGTAGGAGAAATACATCATAAGTGGCACTTTGCTCGGAAAACGTTCAGCTCTATGTTGTAGGATAGATTTTAATTAACATGTTCATATAAACACGTTTCTATGCAAGGTTTAACTTTGCTTAGTAATTAATGTTTCTCTATTCGTCTAGTCTGTTTAACATTTCAGCAGAAAGGGTTTAGAAATTCAGCAGAGATTGTGTTTGTTACAAACGGCAACCACAACTTGACCTTGCTGGCTTTTGCGTGCACGCAACTGAACCCCAGTGTATGATTCTTGTAAAAAGGGAGCTGACGTCCTTCTCTTTTAAATGTACTGGTTTATATCACGATTGTCTTTCATTGACTTAGAGGATATGTGTACTTATATTATCTGTCTAGAAAACTAAGAACTAATCTAAAGACCCCCCCCCCCCCCTCCTTTGGCACAATGTTCGTCAAAAGTTTACAGGTGTCGGTAACTACATTGTATTGGTTATTCATTATACATTATGGTGGAAAAGTTCTAAAGTGTCCTAGCATATGTAAAGATAATTTATGATATGCATAAAGATGTAAGAAACGAAGAATATACAATTAAGTTTTATTGAAAAGTTTCACCATCGTCAGTGATATAGTTTTGTAGTAAATTACAGTTTTTATTTGTATCGTGGATAAGATTTTTACTTCTTATATTCAACAGTTCACTGAGAATTTCATTTTATTCTATATTAAATATATTTGCAAAAAGCGAGAGACAAAAACAATGGAAAGAAAATTCTAATTATTTTGTTCCATTTCAAGCATTTAATGCAAACTGTGCACACAATGTGCAAGTCTTTATGATCACGACAGTCGCACAAATGAACTGGTCGCTTCCCAAAACAATGGGTAAGATAACTAATTTCTATCATTACCTCCAAATGTTCATATCGAAATGATCGTCTGTAAGTGATGTTCTGGGAACAGCTGTAAGCAGCTGGTATAGAAAGGCGTGATGCGGTTCGTTCCGCGGAAGGATATCTCTCTGAAACTAGATCCCAGAATTGCAGAAGATTTTTGACAGCTCCATGATTTCAAGCCGTAGTTTCCCAAAATTTCTTTAACAGATGAGTGTGAAAATAATTGTCATACAGGATTGCCTTTCGTAGATTTATGAACTAGGATTTTACTGAGAAAACCTGAATTACAGATTTTCTGATTTTCTCATTTGTTTCAGTAAGTCTTTTGGATTACTTAAGCAAATTTTACACATTTCATCCTGACGAATCTGATTTTCTCATCTGTTCATCAAAATTACTTTATTTTGTGAATCACCTCAATGGAAGAACCAGTCTCCGATACAACGACGCTAACAAACATGAATCTGGATACAGGAGCGACACAAACTTGCGCGACAAGTTCTTACAATTACGGTATGGGTAGATTCTTCCAAAGACCGAGTGCGTTTGATTGTATGCAGGGAAGTTCTGGAGTAGGAATGGGGACGGCCCCATATTCGTACCCAGCATACCCGAGTGACTGGAGCTTAATGTCCGGACATTACTCACATGGATTTAATCTGAATAGACCTCTAGGACTTAATAATATTGGTTCAAATTCATCTGGATTTTTAAACAATTTAAATAATTTCTCTGTACAAAACAATGTTAATTCAAGGGATTATGGTTCCGCATTCTCAGGAATTGGAAGTTCTTCTTCGGCATTTTCTAGCACAGGACTTGGCTCCCATGGTCCCGGAACGGGAACTATGGGGAATATGTGTGCTCCAGACAATTATAGGGGTCAATGTGGAACCCCAGAAAGTCAAAGTAATTCCTCACATGGAAGTAATTCGCCGTGTTTAACAAGTATGGACCACGTGGAAAAGCTAGAAGGCAAAAGTAAAGGTAATGTTTGCTAAGAATGTTGCATGCTCATTAGTTTAATATTAAAACTGAAATAGCTTGTTTACAAAGAATATGCACACGTGCAAACATAACTTTGAAAATTAGAACGTTTAACATGACTGACAACTATATCAATATCATGAAATAAAAATATTTATTCAGAAAATTGATATTTACAATGATACACTGTTTTCAAGATATTTATTTTAGTTCTGTCTTCATATCTGCTTGTTGCAAAGATATTTTCTTACGCACTGGTAAATAGACATGTATTGTTTTTCATCAACTGAAATAAAATATATCCCCCATGTTGTAAAACAAACCCTGTCAGTTTTGCACAGCAGTTGTGTTCACGATAAAAGCCAAGTTCCCGATATCCTGTAAATAAAGGATGAAATTGCGTTTGAATGACATATCTCGCCATCTTGATTATTTTGAAAATATTTTAAATGGAATTTAGATTGACGCAATAGCTTGCGTTTCTCTTCCAGATTCATTCAAAGATTGCGCCACGCTAACACTATCGTATTCAAACTTGTTTATAAACATCTTGGGCATGTGTTATATTTCATTTTTTAAATCCTTTACTTCACATCCTCTGTGAAACTTTTTACACTCATGAATGACGAGAAAAAAATACCGGTAGCAGAAAAAGCACGTTTTCGTATGATGCATCCACCCTTTTTCATATACGTAGGTGCGTACTTCTAACTATAAGATCGTGGGTTATAACTTTTGCTTAAGACTAGACTGAAAATTGTAATCGATTAAAAATAGTAGGATTTTGTTTATGTTAATCGTGGTTTCCCAACTAGTTTGGAGCACAGGTTACTAGACTTTCTTTAACATTTACAAACTATGAAGAGTAAAGTTACACTATTTTTGTTTATACATTAATACAAATATATGCCAACTAGCTTTCAGCTTTGATATAATGTGATGTGATGTATTGTTAAAACAATTACCGGTAATTAAAAAATATTAATATCAGCCGCTTTATTTAGCATGGACATTTTCTATTTTCATAAAAAATAATGATTTTAAGATATTATTTATTTCAAATGCATTAAACATTACATGTTAACAGTTTTCTCTGTATATTCCTTCAGCTAATATAGATCGTATAACTACTGCCTTGGATGCACATAAAGTACAGACATTGGGAATAAAAAAAGAAACAGACATCAAGTGATTTTTTCTGAAAGATAATTTTAGTTCTTTTTTGTGTGCTGGCAATCCATATATTTAAGATTTTATGCTGTCTGGTCGCCACATAGCAATTCAATGTGGAACCGAGATAAATCAAATGCTTACAGACACCTCAAGAGCCCCGTATACCATTGTGTTCTTTCATATAATGTACAAGCTTATTTTACATTACAGAATATTGTTCACTATAGAGATATGATTGTTCTTGTAAAAACAATGAAGAAATGCGAGACATTGCAATGCATTGTAAAAGATCTGATAGAATGTTATACTCTTACTTGATTTTCATTTGGAACGCGTACAGTTATTCCAGCGTTTATAGTTTAACCCTGGTTCACTTTCAATTTGTTAGCAAAAACACTATCTCTGCTTTAATAATAAAAAGTATTTCAAAGTTACTGAAAAAAGTACTAACAACTCAAATAATTCCTATAAAACAAAGATTCTACATGTTTTTTGACTGGTTGTAGTTTTATTTTTTTATAGTCCCGGCCAACCATAGGATTTCTCCCTTGGTGAACTCGCCAAGACTCCAGTACGACTCACCTACATACTGGTACCTAACAAAATTTGAAAATCTGTGGAGTTTTGTTTTTACCTGACTGCAATACCCAGTCAGTTTTGTACAACGATTATGATTATTTGGCAAATTGTGTAAAAATACCATTATACAAAAGATAGGTTTTAGTAAAATTTTTCATTAAAAATATTACGTTCTAAGCCATTCCTATTTTGTCTATTCTGAATGAAGAGCATTTCTTATTTTTCACAATCATCATGGAAAAATACTGCGCTAATTTTACATTTTCATATAGAACATATACTTTCGATTTAAAATCAACAGTAGGACTGTTTTTCTTATAAATAACGGTAGGTTTCGCGGGTAAAGCTTCTTTCCTTGCTAAAAGTATTTTCACATCCAAAGTGCTCCTGCGGCGGACCGCATAAATTCATAGCTATTAAGCTTGTACTATATCTAAAGTCTCACCATACATAACAAAAATACGACCACCTTGTCCTACTATTGACACCATTTATTATGAAAAAAGAATATATTTTGGAGGAAATCAATTATGCTGACATATCCAAAATCGTGTATTTCTCTGTACAGAAACATTTGGTAAAATTTCATTTGTCTACAACAACAAAATTTCAACAACTTGTGTAAAGTTATACGATATTGTGCTGTAAACTATTGTTTTTAATGATGTAGTTCATAATATAAGTTGACTGACAAAAGTCAAAATAATTCATTTACAAAATAATTGCAAATGGCAAAGTGATTTAACATATTTTGAAAATGTCGAAGAACATGATGATACTATACTTAATATTGCCTAAGAGGAGAGCAGATTTAGATCATTTGCACAGCACATGTAATGATTTAGAGGACGCATGCTCTCAAACTGTGTATCTAAATTCCAAAATGTAATAAAATTGTTATATTTTATGATGACGAGTGTCACAACTTGGAACATAATCATTACAATTACTTAAATTTCACATGAATATCCCATGGTGTATTGAAACTCTACGAGAAATTATATAAATACGTGTTACAGAGAACAAACTCAGCGAAAAACTAGAAAAGGAACAAATTCAAAAGACCTTCAGGAAAGTGAATCTGCTGTAGATGGTATAGCATGCAACATCTCAAATAATTTCTTTAAACATTTTTCATCTATAAATGATCCAAAGTAATTTTTTCAGCATGATTGAGAATGTTTATATTTCATTGAACGATTTTATATTGGACTTGATGTTATAACTTTTAGTTGTGAAATAGTTAGTAAATTAAATGGAAATATAAATACATGTACATGTAGGAAAGGCTACAGAAATCGACTATTTCATGAATGAATTTTTCAGAAATTGTTAAGTTTGTAAGATTGTTTTGTTTTAATCAATGAGTTGTTTGGCCTAAAGTGATTTCCAAAGATATGGACTTGATGTTTTACTTGTGGTTACACGAAAACGAATTGCTATGGAATCGGGCATTAAAAAGCACTTTTACTTTGTACGATTTATTTCAGTTCGACAACGTGTAGAAAGTTTTAGTCAGGTTTCTTAAAAGCTCAAGGTGATGGGTTTTTTAGACAACGTGTTTGTTCTACATGGTTTATTTACACATCTGTTAAAGGCTATATTTGTTGATTTTACAAATAATGTATTTTTTGTTTAGACTATGGGAAAGCCATGGTTGACATACAGAAACTCAATCAGTGATGAGATTAGGTGCATGTGAAACAAATGGAATTACACCATTTTTATTTCCATACATTTAAATGGTAATAAAAGAATATGTTTGAAAGGGTAGACTTACATGTTTATTCTTACATGCATATGATGCTGATATTATTTCAGAAACAGAAGACGAAGTACATAAAGAGTTACTAGATAAACAAACGTGAAATTACGATTTTAAAGAAAAAATCAGTTCTAGAACTAATAAATTTACTGTATAATGGCAGAAATTAAACGTTGTGTCAAATAAAGATCAAGTCACTCTTTTATTAAAAATTGGTTGACGGAGTTCAACGGGCAATTAAGAGCTAAATTTAAAGTTAAGTTTAAATTGTATCATAAAGTTGTATCACCCTATTGAGTTATTGTCTAGAACTATCCTGAAAACATAGAAAATGTTTTGAAAACATGTAAATAATGAGTTATACCAATTCATTTCTCATAATGCAAGATATCAAATTAAATCACACTCAACAGAAAAGGTAATTCTTGATTTTTGACTGGGATAATCAAAGAAAGATTGCCACTGATTTTCTTTATATTCAGTTGTCCGCCTCACAGACTTGAAACTACTGTAACCTCTCATAGATTGAGGGTCATGGGCTCAAATCCTGCTACCGACTATGTGTCATTATGTGAGAAAGCTGGCAGAGTCTTACAGAGGAAAGGAGTCTAGGCATAAAACTATGATACAGGTTCATACATTTTGGTTATAACTTTGGTAATGTTCATATGTCAAGTAGCATAAGTCTGTGATTAATATCTTTCTTACAGTTAT
The DNA here is from genome assembly GCA_022818135.1 of Saxidomus purpurata. Lineage (NCBI taxonomy): Eukaryota > Metazoa > Mollusca > Bivalvia > Venerida > Veneridae > Saxidomus > Saxidomus purpurata. Next base: position 31,994,717 of record JAFMSR010000016.1, on the reverse strand, counting down.
TGTGGTCAGTTTGAAGGGCAATATCACTTTAAGCATGTCTTATTGTATAAAATAAGGATTTCTTTAACAAGAATTCATCGGTCCTCTCACGGATCAGATCAATAATTTGGAATGTGACATAAGCCACTTACAATTCAATTAAAGATACAATATCAAAGGAAATGAAATGTCAAGGATGATTGGCAAGCAAAGTCTTCTCAAACTTCTAACAACCTTAGTAAAATATTTTACAAAAAAATTATATTAATTCAAAAAGTCCCTGGTGGTCTTTTCACTATTTTGCTGAAAACAGTAAAGAGTTTAATGTTTATATATGCAGTCTTTCAAAAGTGGCACTACATTCTTGCCAAAGTCTTAGTTATATAACATGCTTTAGCCATATGAAAATACATGCTGAAAATGATACCCATCAGGTATTAGTATTGGGCCTTTAAATGAATGAGTTCAGGATTTATTTGATTATGTACGATCCTTGATATGATCAACATCAGAAAAATAATTTTAATTAGTTTTAAGAAAGTCCTTTTTGCAATAAAGTAGAACGAAAATGCATGAAAAAGACTGAAATAAATGTTAATCTATAGAATAAATCATGTATATAAGCGAACAGAAATCTAGTAATGTACATATACGTTGCATTTGAATCAGGAGATACATTCGATTGAAATCTAATTAAATTGGTATCAAATCACACCTCAAGTATACTATTGACCAGTTGTACATGTAATATGTTTCTATCAGCTGCACAAGTAAATATATTACAAATATTGTATACTCAAAGACATAATACAGCCGATATATTAGTTGCCACGACACTATTTCAAATAGTATAGATAAATTAAAAGAAACTTGGGCAGTAACACCTATTTTAAGGACATGATAATCATTAATGTACGTATATAGAATATGATGCTCAACAAAACTCCTTGGTTCCATTGAAAGATGTGTTTTTTCGAGATCATTGTAACAAAGGCAAATATAAATGTGTCATTTAAGTTGTTTTCCCATAGCACCAGTACATTTCTAGGAACTTTCCTAATGCTAAGTTTGTATTTGTTCAAAGGTCAGGCAACTAACCTTCATTGCTTAACAGGAATTTGTTTGAGTCATGACCCCCAACACAAATATTTTCTATTAGTATCACCTTAGAATGGTTTCCCTCCAAAACTGTAGGCCGGGATGTTGAATTCATTGAAACAAAGCATTAGAACCCCGATGTTTTACTATTTACCAAAAGGTAGTGACGTCAAAGCATTAACAAATCATTGATACAAAATATGAACCAAATGGCAATAAAGTTGTAGCATATACAAATCGATGAAATCAAATAAACCAACAGATAATGAAGCTATTGTATGACAATATGAATCAAAGGGTATTTAAACCAAATCATTTACAAATAGATGAGATATGAAGTTAAGGAATTAGTGGCATAAATGGGTGATACAATATAAACCAAAACGTATTTAAAGTCTCGGGATCACTTTGAATTTACTGGTGTAGTCACATAGATTTATTGATAGGATAATGATAGGTCCATGTTCTATTCACTCTAAAACAATGTTGACATATGCCTTTCTTTCGTGTTCAAGATGTTTCTTTGAGAAAAAGAGCTGCCAGAAAACCTTTCTTATTTTTGCAATATCACTGAAAAAAATACTGGTTTATGTTTCTTATATGTACTAATCGATTTAAAAAGGAAAGTTAGGAATGTGTTTGGTACTTATAAAGGTCATTTCTGTCAGTAACACATCTTTCTTGATAAATGAGCGCTACTTGTAAATGTGATCCTGGGACTTTAAGTTCAAGCATCAACACTCCATAATACAGAATGAACAAACAGATAATGGAACCAAAGTGCTTACAAATCTACGTTACAATATTACTCAAAATGTACAAGGAAATCAAAACATTAACACATAGATGATACAAGAGAAACCTATATGTAAAAGTTTTAAACAGAATAGCAACACCATGTAGAAATGAGAAGCATATATGTATTAGGAAATATATTTTAAGAGATCTATAGTTAGATCAGAGGACATGGAACAGATGTATCTTCTCAATTCTTACTAGCAAAACATACCACGTTTGAAATTTCACCCAATCTTTTGCTCTTTCATAATCAGACAAGATTTTATAAGAAAGATTTTCTCTTTCTATTTAATCCTTAGCGTCAAAAATGTGCAGTATATTTTGTGTTGAATATTGAAAGCTTTCATTAATTTTATGATATTTTTGTGACGTTTAGCAGTAGCAAATTCTTCGTTTTGTTCAGAAGACTTTGTGTAACAGTCAAACCCATCATGTTTATGGCATGACTTGTGTAAACTGTAAACTGTACTTGACAAAATGGTTTACCCACCATGACGTAATATCTTCAAAATATTTTTCAAATGTACCCTGGATAGACAAGACAGACAAAACAAGACACAGAACTTATTTTTATATACAGAATTTACCTGCACGGTTTTCTCGAATATGTAAGTCAGAAAGTGTTTGTAGGCTGTTTGCAGCTTACGGCTTTAGTAAGTTCACCTTTCATGATGGAGAGGACTTGAAAAATGAAAAGTATCAAATTTTGCCTAATATTGTATCAGATAGATAGGAATTAATCTAGCTAACTGTCTTTGTTGGTTGAAACAATTTGTCATTTGCTTATCTGTCTTTCTACTTGTTCAAAGTACCTCTTCTGTGTGATAAAGTAATTGGCACATGTCTGTTTAGGTGTAGGCGATATTGTAAATTTTGATATTTTTTTAATTTTTTTATGTTTATGTTGACTAAATGATTACTAGTAATCTGCTCACTCAATCAATCAATGATGATGATAAATTTTGAAAAAAAAAACCACTGATTTTTTATTTGGACGAACACGAGGTTACATTGACCTGGTAAGGCTTTGCTTGACCAAGGCCGAAGGCCGCTAATTGGGCCAATCTTGGTCATAATATAACATTATGGCCCAGGGCAATATAGTCACATTTTGACTGAAATAAAAGAAATTAACAACTGTTTATACAAATGTATTATGATAAAGTGAAATAGTATGTAAAAAGCATTGAACATTTTATGTTGTTATCAATTAAAGTGATATTACCCTTCAAAGTGACCATCATAATTGTAAGGAAAACATCTATCTCTGATTGGTACTCCTAGAATAATGAACATTTCCATAGTAATATACAAAATATATGAATTTGTGTACCAGTTTCATTCCTATTGAATGTAGAGGAAATATGTAAAAAAATCTTTTTTGGCTGAAAAAAAACAACAACCTTTCCTTTAAATACATTTTCATTTATATCTCTCAATAAGAGAAATAACTCATTTCATACATGTTTTTAAAGCATCTACTGTGTTTTAAGCTTCATTCTTGGCCACAATACAATATGGCCAGTTTAAAGGGTAATATAGCTTTAAGTCTTTGGTTCGAAATTGAAAATCAAAATTAAAGTGAAGTCCCTCTCACATGTTGCGGCTATATTATATAATATCGTAACCGTTATTTCTTTATGGACATTACATTTCCTTTATAGAAAGCTTGACATATTCTATTTTATGTTGCGTTAGCATCAATGCACTATTATTTCTGAAAAAAAAACTATTTTAGCTCCTAAACATATTTTGTCTTCAACAGTAGACAGTGTATTACTCTTGAGACTGTATGTAAGATTAGAAAATTAACCCCAAACACCATGAAGCAAAGCTATAGACAACAACAAAGTCATACACACAATATTCTACAATTAGAAAAGAATTAGAACAATAGAATTCTACTACTATGATTGGTTGACTGATGTTTATTTAGGCTAATACACATAATACAGGTTATATTAACAAATGAATTAACGTTTATTATATTTTAACTTCCATCATTTTATAGATGTAATACAAGTGTATTATTAATTAATAAAAATATCTAAGGGATGGATGTAAAATCTTATTCATTATTAACTAAAAATAAAATGTGCTATAGAAACAATGGAAACTTATGATAATTGGTTATACAATTCAGAGAGATAACTTGCATCTAGAGGTAGCGCGAAATTACCTAAGTCCAAATGCTTATTACGAGTAATGTATCAAAAATATACTCAAATGTATAAAGTTTACACATTTAAACCAAAAAGAGGCACGATGACTGGTTAGAATTCCGGGAAGCAGTCATTGAGAGCAATTAGTGTAAGTGTAAAGAACTTGTAAAATAAATAAATATTTGTAAACTGGTGAAAACTTTGGAAATTGAAGTTACAATATCAAAAATGTTTACATGATTCATTTGCTGGTACCATTACATTATTATCTAGTCAAACTGAGCTCGAGATATTTGAGTTAAAACGTTTACGTGTATAGCTGTAGACAGCAAGTGAAAATAGACATTATTTGGAACATTGATATCTTTAGTAGATAGTTCTCCACTAATTGTTTTTAAAACTAAATAATCTTAACAATCTTCTTGACCTCAATAAGTAGAAAATTCCACTCATTGATTGCAGTTTAAATGAAAGTCAAAGAATATTTCCAGTAACATTTGGATACACTAATAGTGTACATTTTTACCATATTGAAGTGAGAATGCACATCTTTGCCAAAAATACAGTCATTTTTCATTTACCGTTCTTGAAGTATCTGTGTAAAGCTCATCCCTAAAGAACCGTTTAAGGTTAGCATTATGTATAAGCAGGGTATCTGATAATCTCGTGTAAAATTTGGCATTTACGGTTACGATCACTTTTTTGTAATAGTTTTCTTGTCTTGTAAAGGTTTCCTGTTTTGAAATTTTCTCAATTGGAACATTTGTTTTTGACAAAAACGAAGAGGTTATGATATATGGATCCGTATGATATAGCAAATGAAACATCGCCGTCTAAATGCGGATAAATGACTCTATCGAAATTAAAATCATCTCTTTCGTTAAGTATCTTAGAAGATATTTCCTTATTAGTGATGCTAAAATCTTTGCCCGAAACAAGCTTCTTGGTCTGAAGTATGCCTTATTTTAATAGGACTCCTAATATAATACCAGAAATATAGTTATCACTATTTTTAAAATGTTATCCAAATATCTGGATGTATTGTTGAATGCATCAATTACATACATTTGTGCTTTTATAAAAGGCATTAGATGAGCGCAAACAAATGAATGAAGAATACCTTATCAACTCCTAAAGTTTCACCAAAATTTCATTCTTTGCTATTCCAATTCAGATAATACTCATTTCATGTTCACAACCAATATGCCAATTTTCTCTTGCTAAGGAACAACTGGGGACCGTTTGCCAAGGTTTAAAAAAGTTTGGCCTCTTGAAAAAATCTTTCAGACAATTTTGTCAGCGGTTATACCACCATTTTGCTTCTGTTTTTGTGAACAGATGCCATTTAGTGACTTCGATAATTCTTCTTGATACCTAAGCTCACATTTTTGTTTTTGTAATTCTTTTCAAACTTTTAAACAAAACGGTATCTACCCAGTGAATAATGACACACCCTGACGTGATATTTAAATTTGAAGGTGATGTATCTGCAAAGTACTCACAAAAATGTAATTCTGCCCTCAACCACCTGGCTAACTGCAGTATCATGGATACTGCTCATAAGCCACTTGTGGCTTTATTAAGACAATCACGCCCGCAATTAACGCTTCCTTTAAATCAATCAAGCAACGCCTACCGTATAATTGGTATCAAATTGAATCTGAATTTTACTGCTTCACACCAGTATTCCTCGGTAAACTTTTCATCACGAGATTTAATTGACATGCCGCATGAGTTACTGAGTTTTACTGAGTTCCATTCACTTCTCTATGGCTTATTCTTCCGTTTGAAGTTTCCGGAATCGACGTGAAAGTGGGATTTAGTTTCAGAAGCGCGTGGGGACCATCTGGCCTTCTACTGGGAGTCCATGTTGTTAGAGAAAGTGAAGAGTGATAATAAACATTAGATCAATAAGAGAGGTTATGTTTTTTGACAAGGGTCAGTTTTAAAACACATACGTCAGTGATGGGGGTATGTTGATGATGGGTCAAATGTTGATATACTACAGACAAAGCAAATAAAACGTCGGATATAACACGCATTAATAATTTCACCTATATTCTAGTATTCAACCAGCTGGAAACCAACGAGATATAGGCAGCCGTTCCTTCTTCCGTCTACATTTTTATATACACACATCTTGTGTCGTTTTGTCCCTCAAAGCATTTGCATCTTCGTATTTCAGTTGCATCTTATTCAGACTTTCATGCGTGTGTGCCGTTTGTTTTAGGATTGAATATAATAAGCGTGATAGAACTAAAAATAAACCATCGATATTGAGTAACATTCTTAAATCCGGTAGTTTCATATGAATAACTTACAACAAAGTTTGTTTATGTGTTTTCCTTTCTTAATAAAAGTCATTCCTGGAATTGTTTACCTAAAATAACAGTTACATGGTAGTACCAAATAACTTAATAGATCTCAAACAATACTGAGGATATTTTATATTAAATAATTAAGAATATTTTCATATAAAACACTTATGAAGATCAAAAATTAAAAATTGAACTTGACCAAATTTTGTTCAACAACATGTAATTGCTATTACAGATGACACTCACGCAGGATTGTTGATAAATAAAACACATTTCCGTACCCATTTTGACCAATTCTGAAAGATGTTTCACTTAGTTTTTCTAGAACTTTCATCTAACGTTAGGGTACAGTAGTTCATGCAGCTCTACGCCAATGTCTTCCGGTGCTTTTCTTTAATTAAATCGTTTTTTCACAGGAGCTGAAATTTCGATTAGATCAATTAATTAAATATCTTTATTATCAAATGTCAAACAGATGTGTATGACTAAGACTGTATCGAATTCACTCAAGAATGTTCGTAAATAATGTAAGAAAATTGTATAACAGATCTTGATACAGAATTATATCTTGCTAGTATATGATATGAAAATTATAATGTGTTTCATAGCCATAGATCATTTGACTTTATACGGTACTTATGTGTCCGATGTCATTATACCGTATTCATGTGCCCGATGTTATTTAAGAAATAATATGTATCCATGTTTGGTTTATCGTAGAATAACCCGAGTTTGGAGTTTTTATGCGCAAGAATATATCACGAAGGCCGCAGGCCTGAGTGATATATTATTACGCATAAGAACGACAAACGAGGGTTATTCTACCATAAACCAAAGTTGGATATTTATTATTTCGATTCTAACACGATTTATTTAAAACAAAATTTGAAGAAAAAGATAGAACTTTTTTCATCGAACGTATTTACACTTGCGTGCTACACACCTAGATTTTGCCGTTGAAGTTACCTCCCGCGAACACTGTAAAGATGCTATTTCAAGTGACTTTCTTTCATGAAAAATGTATACGCGGTGTTTCAGTTTTTCATCAAAAAACTTAAATAATCTAATTTTCAAGTAAATGCAACAGGAATTTCATTTATAGAAGTGGTTCGAATTTTCAGGGTACGCAATAACGATTCAAGTTACGAATAATATTAGTTACGGGTATAGATAAATGACGTCACAGTTTCTCTTGACTAATGACGTCACTGTGTAAACAAAAACAATAACAACAAAACACTGTAAATAAAGTCAGTGTAAATGGTATCGTAACATTAATCAAGTTAACTGGACGTGTGTCATCCATCGGATACCCCCGTGTTGGCCCAAGTCATCCACAGTGTTCCATGTACGATCTCCTCTATACGTCGGGTAAATTGAACAGCCAATAACGATGCGCGTGCAGCGTCGTTCAAGGTCGGTTTATTGCAGAATAACCCAAATAGATTTTGTTCTACATGTATGTAGGTTATTCGCTGGTCGTGTTAGAATATACGGTACTCATGTGTTCGATGTCATTATACGGTACTCATGTACCCGATGTGATTATACGGTATTCATGTGTCCGATACCATAATACGGTACTCATGTGTCCGATGCCATAATACAGTAGTCATGTGTCCAATGCCATAATACGATACTCATGTGTCCGATGCCATAAAACGGTATTCATGTATCCAATGTCATGATACGATACTCATGTGTCCGATGCCATAATACGGTACTCATGTGTGCAATGCCATAATAATGTATTCATGTGTCCGATATCATCGATAAATAATGAAAGCATGACTAACGCTTGTTATCTCCATAAAATGGACAGTTCAAGCAAAACAATAATTTAGCAACAAATAAATAGAGTACAAAACCATTATAATGCCTATCTATCAATGACGTATAGTACTAAGAACTGTTTGAATATTGCTGTGGCAATTTATATTCATTATATGTTCTTCAATACTAACCTATTACAACAGACCGCCGGGTTGTATTGTAGCAATGGACAATGTGTTCATAATAACCATTCATGCTTGAGTCTTATCAGCGATTACCTGTAACTGATGAGGGGGGGGGGGGGGGGGGGGGGGGGGGGGGGGGGGTTTTTTGGGGGTTTAAAATTAAAATTTTTTTTTTTTTTTTTTAAAAAAAAAAAATTTTTGAAAAAACTAAAATTATAGCAGTTTGCAAGCCTAGTAAATAGATACTTAAACCAGGACATGAATTAAATAATTTAGGAATTCTGCTTAAAGATACCAGGAATTTTGCCAAGAATACCTGATAAATGAAACCATTGAATCTATGAATGTTCTTTTATGTAAAATTACGTGTTTAATCTCGAGGCAAAATTCCATGCGTTTGTAGCTATAAGCTTAAATTTGGTGCTATGTTAAATCTAAAGAACAAGAAAAAGATTCAGCTGAAATTTTGTGAGAGGATAATATCTGTTATAACTTATAACCAATGTATGTTATCATGTGGATTTGAATTTAAATGCTCCTTGTATATTGTAAGATATAATTAAGTATCACCTTAATGTTACTACAGTTGTACTTCTGTTAGTATTATTCTAAAATGTGTGTACAAAGAGACGCTTGATGACTGTCGTAAAAGACAATATTGCAGTGAATATCTTGAAATAGAATCGTTGTTTTTATTTCTTTATTTCATATCCGGGATGCTTATTTCTTTGAAAAATTGTTGAATATATATAATAATAATTTGTTTATTAGGGTCTATGCAGAACTTAATAGTCTAAAACCACTGGACAAAACATGCGTTTTATTTATGTATAAGGGATTTAGAATTGGTCTTAAAAGCACCAATGGGTTATACCGCATGAACATAATGACCATATAAAGCTCACATGAGAACCAACATGTGTTTGGAATTCAAACTATTTTTGGAACTTTCATTCAGATTCTTTGCTTCGTATTTAATAAGTTGGGAAGAGAATGGATCCCGGGAGAAAAGTTGAGGCTGAGAGAATATTTCATTCTTATATGAAATGAAGATTAAAGCTAAACATACTGTAACAGGACCACTCACCTTCAACAATATGTAAAGACAAGCGCTCGAACGGACGGACAGAGAGTTGTCACTATAACACGGGTGTTACATCTGGATGTTCAGGGTTTGGATGAGGTCATTCAGCGCTGCGGGAGATTGATAACTTATTATCATGTTCTAAAAATAGATCGCAGATACAAGCTTTGATATATAATAGTTAAGCGCTCGGAGGATAAAAGCTTTGATTATTGCCTTTGTGCATAAAAGACGCACCGCTATGCTGGGTGATGCCCTCAGGATCATAATACATTGACAATTATTGTGTAAAGTCTATAGTAAAGCTATTAAAATAGCAAATATAAACTTAATACTACACGTGGTTTTTGACAAATTTATAAATACACATTCTAACAAAAAGGGGAAGTAAAATAAAGTATGTTTTACTTACTGATGTTAGTGTATTACATTTTTTTCTTTGTATAACAAAGAATATCACGTTGACATTGACCTTTCACTTTAATTGTACAACAACAACATTACAGATTATTGAATGTTTTACGGTACTACAACATATTTCAAACCGCTGATTTTGCCGATAATGACTGGAACGTTTAGCTTAAACTTTTAAGTAAAGAATATTACTTTCCTATATTCTATTATTTATGCTTTTGAAGTTATTTAAAGTGACACTAGTTTAAAGGAGTGCCTCTTTTTATAAATGTTATTTTAGTAAAAGATAGTTTGATTGTCGTTCTAATGTCTATATCAAATATGAATTATCACAAAGGCACGAAGCTTGGAATACGCATGGGATAATTTCTTAGTTATATTATAAATATTGAAACAATTAGCTAAATGTATCTTAACTAATAAATTAATTAATTAATTAATTAAATTAATTAATTAAAATAATAATAATTAATTAATATGCACAACTACAGACTGTAGACTTCATACTGATGCTTCCGGCAAAATTTTATGAATACGTTTTTCAAGAAGAGTGTCACGTTTACGCAAGGTGTGCCAATACAGTGACGTGTTATAATAAATCACTATCCACCTAAACATTATGAAACAAGTGTTTATGAATACTACAGGTACAATTATGCTAATTATACCGATGTTTGCTTGATTTTTTAGCTGAAACTTGGTATGGTGACTATCCTGTCAATTATTTGAATAAAACTGTTCATTGATACCTGATTTAGGGTATGCCTCTTTCAATCCATTAGATATTAGTGTAGACTAAAGTTTCTTGATTCTGTTTGGACAAACGAAACACATGCCGCCGTGTGTAGCTGTGGTTCTTGGGAGCTGTGTATAATGGTGTTTAAGGATGTTGTCCTATTTACACTTTATTCTGTTTAAGTTTACCTACGAATTAAGTTATTACACTTGTTTTGAAATTCAGGTAGCAAAATATTCTGCTAATTTTTCGTTCTCAATATTTGTCATATTTATATAACTACGGTCAATGATTGCGGGTATAATTATGTTTCCGAAACCAAATTGTTAGATTTTCATAAAAGCACCATGCAGTATGAAGTCTAGTTTTGAACGTTATAATTTGGGGTCATTAGCTCAAAGGTCAAGGTCATAGGATGGGAGACATACGTTTTTCGTGGAGAAAAAACTCTAGTTCTATTTCTGCTACCATGCCTCGCCATTTAAAAAGTTCGATCTTTTAAAGCGTCGCAGTCGCAAATAGTAAACTAACAAACCGTTTACCCTCATATCTTTTTAAATGTATTATTGCAGCTCGTTTTATGTAATTCGTGTATACATACATTTATTTCGGAAATTGTATATGTGTATGAACGCATACGCTTTTCAAACTACAGATATTTCGAATTTTACCGAATGTAATAAGTCAAAACTTAATCGGTGTCTAATTTTATTGGTTCTTCGCTAATAAAATTTGATATTTTTATTTGATCATTAATTTGTCAAATAAATGTAATATATTTCACCAAAGCCATTCATCATTTCTGAAAAAAATCTACAAAATTACCTTTTACAAGGTTTGCCGTCATTCTAAACTGACATTATTTTTCCCCATCGGAAGGCATCGCTTTCCCTCAGAGAAAAAAGGAGAGGCTGTGTTCACAGCTTTAATGAGCATTTCTATAGTGTATGTAAACAAACGTGATATTATTTTGGCTGTAAGTTTCTAAACATTGTAGGTGGATAAATGGAAAATACAGATCCTGTCCGTCAACGATAGCGCAGTGATACAGCTTATGTTACACTCTAGTGAAACCTTAGCCGGATAATCTTACGCGAGAAGAAATGAAACTATGCGAGATATGAGAAACATCGAACCGCTTTATGAGTTTTAGCACTTGTAGTTTTTTCGTGCCTATGTTCAAAATACCAAAGACTTCGTAATGGAATTTACCAAAAGCAAAAGTTGTAGATATTGGCATATATGTATTTCTTGTTTAATATGCACTGCGGTTTTTTTATATCCTAAAATTGCGCGTGATACAATATATTAATTTTCCGTCAAACTTTCAGCAAATCAAACCTTCTACTAACTGGAATTCTCCGCAGCACATCATATATGAAACAAGTTCTTTATAATGTGCAGAACTGATTGTTTCTATACTTCGTAGACAGTCTTAATTAACTTGCTGATAGTTTTGACTGAAATACAACAGTAAGTTTAACAATAAGCAAATATTATTTTTGAAAGAAAATGAAAAAATAGTAACTATATACGCCATAATGTTTATTACAAGGGTTTAGGGAACTAAATGTATGCATAAAATATGTCAATGACATACGATTGTAAATCGTTTACAAATGTACAATGTATGTGGTAAGCCGTGGTATTTCAGGATATCATCCGAGATTTTCTAAAATGAACATAATTATAATTAACGTATACTGAACATATACTGAACATTTACCATTTCAGATTCCAGTGATCCGTTTAAGCTCGACTTGTCAGTTAAACCACGAAAAGAACGAACGGCGTTTACAAAACACCAGATTCGTGAACTAGAGAAGGAATTCAACCTACACAATTACCTAACAAGACTGAGACGGTACGAAATAGCCGTGGCTCTGGACCTAACAGAAAGACAGGTACAGTCTTACAGAAATAGAGAAAGTTCTTGGTTACTAACGTCTAACTGCAATGGATCATATTTACAACTGTATTTCTAATATTCAAAATTCTCGGTTCCTTTATCATTGTTCAGAAATTTAGATATGATATTTCTATGTGTCCATAAACCATTCCAACCACCTGAATACAACTCTGTCGGCATTTAGAAATCAAAATTGTCAACCACGCTTGTTATTCGGGTTGTTAATTAGCACATACCAAAATTAAGTTGGTATATTCTGATAAAACTCGATATAGACGTCGTCATTACAAAAAAAGCATTTCAGCGGGTTAATATTACATACAATGAAAAGTAAAATATTTTTTTATTCGAGATGAAGTAATAAGAAAT
>JAFMSR010000016.1:31769674-31981392 GCA_022818135.1 Saxidomus purpurata | reverse complement strand
TTTTATTTTTAAACAAAAAAACATCTCATCGCAGGTGCCTCCAGTAATTTCCTATTAGGCAAACAACATTTAAACAGATGTTTATGCAAGCATAGTATAATCTGATCTCGGCTTATTGGTTTCCATCTGTAATTCTATTTTATTTACAACATCCCAAAAGAAATCAAAAGCTGCATCCCAATATATGCTACCTTCATACCAAGTTCCATGACAAAACCTCAAACTCATCTCGAGTTATTGGTCGCACACTTTTTTCTAGTTTTAGTTACAGCTCCCCTGACTTTGACCTAGGAACCCCAAAAGCAATCCCAAGATACAGTTCTATTTAAGCTTCCTTCTAACCAGTCTTCCAATAAACTGCCTAAATGTACTATGTTCATGCAAGTTTAAATGGCAATTACTCATTTACATCACAAATGATTGGCCGGAAACCGTTTCAAAAACAGCGACCTACCTATTGCGCACTCTTACACAGACCAGACATAGAAGATGTTCAAATAAAAGTTTTTTGTTATTGTGATAGTATTTAGAAGACACTACAGAAACCGATTATATTAAAATGTCTCAAAACAGAAAAAAACAACAAAACATTTGCATGTTAAAGATATCTATCATTATGTTTATACTAGAACACGTTTTGTATAACAGTAGCAAACATATTAGTACATATCTCGAACTCTAAATCGTTTGTTGATGTTTATCATAATGAATATTATACTAACATTAACCAGCTTATTTACTCAGTTTACATTTGACTACGTAGGAAGGTACGCTGATATGGGAGAGTACTATAGGTCTTGGTATGAACAAGAGGACTTTGAGGACGATGTGAGACGTTTATTTGATGATTTAAGGCCTCTATACGATCAACTTCATGCATATGTTCGAAGAAAGTTGAGAGATTATTACGGAGCGGAGCATTTTTCAGACTCGGGGCACATTCCAGCACATTTACTTGGTACAATGACTAACACGACTCATTGTTACTTGCACCGACTACATCAGTATTTGTTTATATTTAAAATAAATAGCACATACTTTATAACGAGCTGTTTGCTACCATTGAAGGGAACGAACCTTGTGTATGTTAAATAAAAAATTATATCTAATTTCATCTTAAGAGTATCTCCAAATGTATTACCTTACTTGTAAACTGTATTTGTTGCAATTTTTGTACCCTAAGTATAAATTGACATGAAAATGTTGTCCCATATAAAGACATTTCAAGAAAAAAACATGTAATCCGTTTGATGTGCGTTTAATTTTCTTTTTGATTTTATTTGAAACGAATAATTATAGTTAATGAAGTGAAAAATCGAGATTTGGTGCAAATCAAAGGGATGATCCATTTTCATTAATGAATGTTTATTTAAATGATGCTTTATTCTAACCTACTGGCTCTTTATTCTATTTTGTAACGCTGTCATTAAACAATTTTTCTATTCGGTTAACTACATTTTAGTCAGGAAATGAGCATGACAATTTTAACTATGTTAATTTATTTCACAAATTATGCGCTGATACTAATACACCAATTATGAAAATAAAATAGTTGCCAGTGTTAATTAAATTTCTTCAATGTTTCTGTATTTACCAGGAAATATGTGGGCACAGGAATGGGGAACAATTTATGATATTCTCGAACCGTATCCCGGTCAAGGCCAACAATCTCTTACGAAAGAAATGTTTAATCAGGTACAATGACTGCGATCTTTCGTCTTGTTTAAATATCTTCTTGTTTTCATGATTAATATTCTCTTTTTTTTCAAGAAAAGCAGCTAATTACATAGCTTTAATGACGATGTTAGAGCATGTACATTCAACTAAACATCTGCTTTTTCATATGCTTTGAATCAGTATGTGCTCTTTATCCCGATTATCAAGAAACACTGAAGTCTAAAGGTGGAATTCTACATGATGTTTTGCATATTTGCTTTCACAAACGCATATGAAATATAACCATGTAGTTTGTTTCTTAATTCTGAGAAAATAAACATTTAAAAGCCCTTGCTCTTTTAACAGAATTATAATGTGACCCATATGTACCGTGTTGCGGAAGAGTTTTACACCTCGATTGGCATGGGGCCTCTGCCAGAGTCTTTCTGGAGACTTTCCATGTTGGAAAAGCCAGATGATGGTCGAGAAGTTGTTTGTCACGCGTCAGCATGGGATTTCTTTAATGGCACAGACTTCCGGTATATGCTGAATTTGGTTAATATGCTATTGTACAAGTTTTTATGCAAAACTTGGTAAATACAATGCCGAAGATTAATTCAATTTTAATTCGACTCTCACCATATGATGGGACGATGAATTTTTCAAAATTAGAAGCGGCTCTCGTTATAAGACGTCAGATTTATAGCAGCTGATTAGACATTAGTCTCACTAACATACATCTTAATAATATTAACGAAATTAATGAATTTAACTATATTTTAAAGGAAAATATAGAATAATAGAAACGGGATAAGTTTTGTCCCAAAGATTGTCACTTGCTTGAATACTAATCTGGCGTACATTTTCAATCTTTTGGGATGATGATAAGATGATGATGATGATGATGATGATGATGATGATATGTGTTCAGTTTATGTACATATATAGGTCAATGCTGTTTTTTGATGGGCAGCGATTAGCAGAACGTACGTTTGAAAGTTGACAATCACCAAGTGTGCTTACTCTACTTCTTGCAGGATCAAACAATGTACAATAGTGACTAAAGAACATCTCCATACAGTTCACCACGAAATAGGTCATGTACAGTATTTCTTGGAGTACATCAACCAACCGTTCTTGTTTCGAGATGGAGCAAATCCAGGTGTGAAACTTTTATGCTTTCAATAAGATTGCATCATTTACTATAGTTTTGTCTAATTAGTTCTAGGCAATACTTTTATCTTTCCTACTTCAAATCTTACAAATGCACTTTTTCTTACATCTGTTTTGAAGCTCATATGTACATCGGTAGATTTTACAGCTAATTTAACACATTGTTTAAATATGAAAAAGGCAGCAGACAAAACGCTAGCACAACTCTGTCACTGTTGTCAAGCTTTCATGACGTGCTTTTCGTACCATGATATATTAGATATGCCACTTTATGACCTGAAAGCCTTAAAATAAAGTCTCTGTCATAACAGTTAAGATATATATAGTGATATAAGTCATTACATTTTGTTGAAGGTTTCCATGAAGCTGTAGCGGATATCGTGAGTCTTTCCTTCGAAACCCCGGAACATCTTCTGAAAATCGGACTTCAAGAGAACCTTCCAAGTGGAACAGGTTGTAGATATTATCTAAACGAAAACACAGTAAATATCAGCATGAACAAAGCTCTTTGTATGATAGTGAATGGATTTCTGTTGTTGATGTATTTTTATTATAGACCCAAAGAGCATCTGTCAGATATCTATGGTTTTAAGATACTCATACCATAGTATCTACGGATATTAATCAGAACAGAAAATATAAAATATTTGTGTAGGCAGCCATGATTTCAATTATTTGTTACAACAGTTACGGTATCTGTACAGAGAAAAAATAATTGAATGTACTCGCAGTGTTGTATTGTTTTGTGAAGTACGCAGTTTTTTTTTTAAATTAAGATTGTATCGTAGATACGCCAATGAACACATTCGTGTTTTCGGTGAAAACCTTTTAAATCCAACTTTTGGAAGTTGAACTGTATATCAGTTGCATGTATTTTCTCGTTGTGAATGTTTACAAGTATCGTTTTTGTTTTATTCTACATTTTATGAAACTGTATTGATTTGTGTATGTTTATGCCGTAGAGGGCGACATCAACTTTTTATTTCAAATGGCGCTGGACAAGGTCGCTTTTCTGCCATTTGGTTATTTAATTGACCAATGGCGATGGAGTGTTTTCCGAGGCGAGACAACAAAAGACAACTATAACGAAGCTTGGTGGGATCTCAGGTTTGAAATAGTTTTTTTTTTCTAAAAATTTAAAGTTTACAATTTTGACTATGAATAGATAACATTCGTATGTCTTTGCAGTCGGTTGATCTAATATCTAAAATTCTTTCTTCATAGCAAACTTATTACTTAAATATTTTGTCAAGAAAAGAGCACATCCAAATCAGCATTTTGCGAATCAATTTGTCTAAACAAGCGTCAGGATGTAAATGCCACGTAGATGTTCTTTCCCAGAACGACATGCCAGATTTACAAAACAAATCGCTGAAGTGTTCCTCTTGTAACATTCGACCAAATACATTTTACCTTAAAAGCATTATGGATAAGGAACATACGAGAAAAATCGCTGTGGTGGAAGAGTGAAAATCGTGTATCTTAAATAATTTTCCCGATTAGAAAAAAAAGATCATTTCTTTTGTGACGTTAGTTATTTCTATTCAACCATTGTAAACGATTAAAATCACGTTTGAATTGTGTCTGTGATAATGTCCTCAATATGATACTGCTTCATCAAAAACATCACCGATAATAGATGACATTCATTTTCCAAAAAGGAGGTTTAAAAGATTTATTTATCGATATCTCTGGCCAGAAAAATTATGTTGAGTGGTCTAAAAATTCCTTAAACCGGTTGTTTCAAGAGTATAGCCAACATACGTTGTAATGACCTTTAATGACTATTGGAAGTCTTTTACAAAACTGTTACAACAGTTTGCATCGCCTTTTGACTCCAGTCATTGAAAACGGCTCATACATAATGCTCCAGTCAATTTGTTTTATTTTGGGGTTTTGTTTTGGTTTCATTACTGTATCTTGTATTTTTGTTTTAAGACATATATTAACAGAAATGAACTGCAATATCAAAGAAGTGAGTATGGTTAACCTTTTTTTTCGAAAATTACTAGGTGCCGGTTCCAGGGCATATCACCTCCGGTTGCTCGTTCAGAAAATGACTTTGACCCAGGAGCAAAATATCACGTTGCATCAAACCAACTATATATCAGGCAAGAGTTTGATAGAATTACTCATTGTCAAAATATGTCGGATATTTGTCACTCAGAATAGATGCACATTTTCATTCAATTAGAATTGGGCCCTGCTTTCAGTTGTTCCATCGTTTGTTTCACGACTCATTCGATTAAAAATGTCGGAAATGTGTTTATTTGCTTTAATAATAAGCACATGTGAGGTTTCATCTACTATAAAACCGCTTGGTCAGTCCTGAAGGATCTTTGCACGGATGTTTCTGAAATTTGTTTGAATAATTGCCTTTCATTAGAACTCTGGTTGCTATGGCAACAGATAGGAAGAACTTTGATTATCTTTCTATCAAAACGCAAATTCCAGAGCTAAGATAGTTGGCATGTATCATTGCCTAGTGGACCTGTGAAAGATTGTTCAAATCATGACTGACCTCCGGATCAAAATTGACCCGCCCGGGGTCACTTTATTTTAAATAAGCTTATGTTGGGAAAACCTTTAAAACCTTTAAAAATCTTCTTTTCCAAAACCATTGATGTAAGATATAATTTCCGGATCAATAATAACCTTGAGGACGTCACCGCTTTTTACAAAGCCTTATGTAAGAAACTCTTCTTTAGTCAAATCAAAAGTCATAGAGCTTAGTTATTTGGCAGAAAGCATTGCCTAATAGTCATGTACCAAGCTTTTACAAATCATGATACCCGTTTAAAATCTTCAAGTGTGCTAAAATGATTTCCCATTAAGATATATAGGAATATCTTTTACAATCTTCTTATCTCTGGCAACAAAAGCCACAGCTTATTTATTTGGCAGATATCATTGCCTAGTGGTCCAGTACCAAGATTGTTCAAATCATAACCTTTGGGTCCAAGTTGGCCGCGTCAATTGCTCACTTTTTCGACTTTGACCTTGACTGGACTCGACCTCTGTTTTTGAAGGTAAATCAAGGAATTTTTATTTGGACCATGTTTTGTTTATAGATTTCAATTTTGAAATTTGCTGACCTTGACCTAATGACCTACCTAATTGTTTTTGAAGCTACAACAATTAAATTTGAACTCAATGTATAATGTTGCATGCATATTTCAACTTTGATCTTGGCTAATCTTGACCTTGATATTTGGCATGTTTTCTGTTTTTCAAGCTAGAGAGATTGAATTTGGACAAATTGTGCAATTTTGCAAACTTTTATCTATAATTCGTATGACTGACCTTAATTATGACCTTTTGACTTGCTTTTTAGTTTTAAAATGCAATGATTATGAGGTTTTAACCACTGTTGGATAATTAAAGGTGTTACGATTGTACGTGTAGGTTTGAGTCTTGGCTTAGCACTGCCATGTAATGTATTTATTTATCTTATTAAATCTAGTCATATATTTGCAGAACCTTGTCAGTCAATTAATAACAAAATAATGTACATGTGATGAATAAAAACAAATGCAGGTTTCGAGAGCAAAACAAAGCAAAACGGAAAATATGGTAACAAACATTGAATAAAACATTTAATGGTTGGTATAATTGGAAACGAAAATATGTATAAGCACGATTTAAACTTAATATCTTACACTTGAAAATAGGATATACTTTTGCAAATACAAATGTGCGTGCTAAAAGTATATATGTTGAAACTATGTTGTTGGCAGTAAGTGCCATGTAACGAACTACAATGTCATATTTAAATTTACTCATAAAACAGGTATTTTGTGAGTTTTGTTGCAACATTTCAATGGCATAAAGCACTGTGTGAGCTGATAGGGCAGACAGAGCCACTGCACAGATGTGACATTTACCAGAGTACAACAGCGGGACAGAGACTCAAGTAAAGAGTTTAAATTTCAACTAGTTTTGAAGAAAGCTTGTTTAAACATGTATATAATTTCTCAGTTACAGCCTAACAAAACTGAACGGACAGATTGTGAAAAAATCTTTTTTTTGTACTTTACTTTTCTGAATGATTTAGAGTAAAGGCACGTTTATGAACACCTCACTGTCATGTTCATTCGGGTATACTTACACCTCTGAAACAACGATCTGTTCAAAATAGCGATTTAAGTCCTACTTTTCAGTGCTTAATTTTATCTCCGGGTACTTTCACTAGCATTATCAGCAACAAAATATCCATTTGAACATGCCCAAAACAAAATATCAAAAACTATGATATTCTAGATACTAGATATTCAACTTACGTAAAACTTACAATAGATCGCTGTTATGAAGAGCTGTTTTACCAATATCTGATAGTGCTAGCGATAGTTGACAGTTTTATGCTCGATGACAATTTGGCCTTAACAAGATTAAGAGAAAGCGCTAAAGGATGACCCTAAAATAGATTAACTAAAATTTGTGTATTGAATGAATAGTGTAGCAATAATTGGAACAATGCTTTGGCGAAACATGCTGTAGTTTGCACAAGATATATGTGAGGGTACATTTATTTCATATTAAGAAACGCTTTATATCCTCCAATGTACGGAAAATTATCATGTTTGTGCAAACATTGATTTGAAAATTTAGAATATTGCTTAAATTGCACATCCGATGATAAAAAATATATCCATTTCATTATCAGTGATTATACCATATCTTTTCTCAGAGAAATGTTACAAATGGGTTCCTCAAGGCCATGGGGCGAAGCTATGGAGAAAATGACACGTGGCACAAGTGGTTTCACCAACAAACTTGATGCGAAAGCACTTATCGATTAC
The DNA here is from genome assembly GCA_022818135.1 of Saxidomus purpurata. Taxonomy (NCBI): domain Eukaryota; kingdom Metazoa; phylum Mollusca; class Bivalvia; order Venerida; family Veneridae; genus Saxidomus; species Saxidomus purpurata. The sequence continues at coordinate 31,973,764 of JAFMSR010000016.1, read as the reverse complement.
TTTAAACCACTAGAGGTAATATCTTAACTCTAGATGATATGCTTTTGTCTGTCCCTAGCAGTATAATTTATTCACTTGATTGTAAAGAAAGTTATACACTGAGCAGACACATACTCGAAGAGCAGTTGTGAAAAGAGAAATCAATGACAGTACAAGCCTTTCCCAATGAATAATGTTCAATTAATCTCTATCAGTGGTGTTATGATGCAAACAAGAATTATGCTTGCGTTAAATTACTACGCATTGCCATCAAGAATATGGAGGGTGGTCAGAATATGAATTGTTTCGTGAAAAAGTATCACCTAATGGATGTACTATATAGCTCTCGCGGTTTTACATGAAAGATATCATCATGAACTTGCTAAAACAAATTTGAACTATTTAAGATGCAGATTAAACAATTACAATGATACTTAAAACGAGTGCCTAACTCAGTACAGAAACACAAAGATAGATTTACCGTCTTTTCTGTGTTTTTCAAGGAATGGTTAGAAAAAGAAAACAACAAAACTGGAGAAAATATCGGGTGGACTCGACAGAGCTGTCCAGATGGCTCGTTTATTACATCATCATCAAAGTCCTCAGTGCCTTCACCATCTGCTTTCTTCATTGTATTCCTTATAGTTTTCAACCTACTGTTAAGGTCACAGCCATAACTCTACAATTGACGTTTAACACGCTTGTTTAATTCAGAAATTATATCCGTTTAAGCAATGTGCAACGTCTAATAAACCAGGATTTCAAGTTTGAATGCGGAGTAATAATTCACGAAGGCCGTAGGCAGCTAAACAACTATTATTTCGAGTTGAATCGAATTTCACTCAACATGTTTTCTTACAACGATCTGTGTGTGACCTTAAAATAAAGCCATTATCATAACGTACAATGCATACAGTTTTTATTATGTCATCATCAGTGATACAAAATGTAAATAAAAGAGACAATTTAGTGCAAACAATATATCGAGCAAATAAGTTTTATGTGTAATTAGTTTGAAGTCATCAGAACAAAATTAGTCTCAAAACTTCTTCTGAAATATACCAAAAATGTATAATCAAAGAGATAGACCCCGTCTATTAACACTTTTGTCCAAATTTGTAAATACAAATGTAGTCTCATACGATAGCTATTTGTCTGACATTTATGACAACCAATTTCGTTTACTTGTTTATAGTCCCGGCCGACCGTCATTCTGGTACCTAATCAAATTTACAAATCTAGGGAGTGTTGCCTTACCTGACTATAATACACATTCAGTTTTGTCGATAGATTATAAATTGTTTTGCAAAATTGTGTAAAATGCCAGTAAAATGCCAGCAAAATGATATGTGTGTTAGCTTGCAGACCAGACACGCCTTTCCAGCGTACATTGGTGCTTGAAACACTTTGCCAAGTTCTTTCTTTTTTTAGTGTAAATTGCAACAGGAGAGAGCTTTTTTTGTAAAAGAAATCCGCGAAATCATAAACCAATGTCTTAATTATTTTCTTTGCAAACGTTTAGAAACCAATATGGCCCCCAAAGTTGCTGCTAAAATAGCCGGAAAAATCTGAAAAATACCATATTATTTGTAAGGGGTACAATTCTTTGAGAATTTCGCTTTAACTTTATGTTTTATTCTTGATAATGATTATAAATATGTTATGATACATGAATCCTATACTTATTTGATATGGTGGTATATTTCTTTTTAAAATATGATTATATTCAGCTAAGTATCGGTGAGAAATCGTTTTCTTAAGATATTCTTGCTTTGATGTCTGATAAAACTCACACATGTTCGCATATCATCTTGAATGATGTACAAATTGATGCAAAAGACTTACTCAAATGTATTGAAGTGGTCAAAGACCTTTATATGGCGCTTGCTATTTTGGTGCCTTTAAAAGTGTTGGGGGTAAAATGACACTCAAAAAATAAAATAAAAAAAAGCAATGTGTATTCCGAACTTGTTTCATTTTTAACTTTATTTTTTATTCTTTAAAATGATTGAAAATGCATAAAATATACAAATTTTATGGGTGTTTTTACTAGGTATTGATAATATTTTAGTATATATTTTACTTTATCTCGCGAAAAATAGGACACAACTACTTACATTTCAAGTAAAACACATAAATTGGCATAGTAACTTAAACGTCATACAAACTGATGTAATAAACTCAATTTAAGTACCAGTATACCGAGGAGTCAACGCAGGTTATAGTACATATTGATTAATGATAGGCGTTAAAGTTGATGAGCTAAAATAACCTACAGAAATGAAATAATTAAGAATTTTGATTTTCCAACTTTCTTGTATTTTTGTTTTTGTTTTATTATAAAAAATGCATTTATGACATATAAATATATTGCTTTGTTTCCCTTACGGAACACCGGTTCCCTTATGGCATAAAAATGTAGGCAGGGTACGGTTTTTGCACGTCCTTTAAGGCAAAATTGCTAATTATATCGGAACAACACTAAGGAGCAAATTGATTTCTTTATATTTCTATGTCTTCTAAGGTTGCCAATGAAAACTAAAATACACAAAAATTATCATGAAAAGTTAGTTTCCCTTGTTTTTGACTTTTCAATTGAAGTACTCTGCAGTCAGCAAGTGTTTCAAGCAGATGACAAGTTTATGCATGTAACACTACATAAAACAGTGTTTATATGAACCCAATTATATATTTATCAGCGTCGTAATTTCATTAATGGCTTTATGTTCTTTCAAGCAGTTCATTTGTCATGAAATAACTGATCAGTATTCGAATACGATTAATTTTTTGGATTCAATCTTATTAAAGTAAGCACAATACAAATTGATTTTTTTTGTAATGTATGAAATGTCATTATGTGTACTGAAAATTGTTTGGCTGTAGCATATTGTCAAAGCATATACGTTTTGTTTTAAAGTGACATTATGCGCATCTTACTGCACATAGTGTATTTTTGGTGACAGTTTTTTAAAAGCAATTTTTGGTTGCTGTACATTGAAATGTGTTAAAATAATGATAATGCCGCATTAGTATTTGAAGTTGGTGCTTTGGAAATAAAACTAGCGGACTGATAAATTGATAGTTGATTATTTCGCTGTTGTTGTTGGTAGAGATTTCGGCAGTGGAAGGGAAGCAACATGCATGCAGTTGTTTTTTTTTTCTAAAAATACTCTCCTAGTCAAAATAAGAAAATCAATATTTAGAAAGTTATTACTGGTAGCGGGAAAAGTTTGATGTATTGAGTTAAAAGCTATGTTTTCCTCTGCCCTTTTGTACATACACCTATTTCAGCTGTATTTATACTTATAATGCGCATAATTCCACTTTAAGCCTATTACTGTACCACAATGCAATATGACAGTTCTGGAAGGTTATAACTAGTTTCTTAGATGTGAGTTTTATTATCTTACAAGTATATCCTTATTTTTCTCGCACATTGTGCAGTTTAATGACTGGTCTGTTCCACTACAAAGGCTGAACAGTAGTGTCAATTTTGTAGCTGTTTTGCATGTACATAATAGATATATTTAATCAGCTGATTTGCTTTGTACAAGACCACCCGGGGACAGCAACAACAGAATGTTGATATCCATGATATGCATTAAAATGTGTTCCATAGTTCTGTACTACACATGTCGTGTTTTTGACTTGCATGTAGCTAGATTTGGTGTCAATGTAAATGAAAGAAAATGAAATTTTAATTGGGTTTATGCTTCAATATATACTAGCTTTATATGAGAGTAAATATCAAATCATCACCAAAATTGAATTGAACCAATTATTGATTATGTACCTAAAACTATGTTTAATATATATTTATCAAACCTGATTGTTTTTGAGAATATCATTTTGACCAACACTGTAATTACGTCGAAAAATGGTGCGGACACCGCTGATTCTGTTGCAGTCGAATCGAAGAAAGTGACACATTGAGCGCAGCGGTCATTTCAGTTGACGACTGAATTAAGGTAACATAATACCGAAATATCCCCAAACTAGTTCACTTGTTCTCTTCGCAATAAGGAATTCAGCCACACTATACTGTGTTACTATGGTTCTATTTATATTATGAGATGTTTTGCATTTAATCAACAGTTTTGGTATTTTGCTCATGTATCGCCTATCCTATAATCTTTAATAAACATCGAAAAAAATATGTTTTGTTTTGAACATCGATAATGCAACGAAATATTCAAAAGTGACTCAACAGATTATCGTACAAAGCAAACCTTTGATCATTTCACAATTTCATTTTAGCATTGAAATTGATATGGTATGAATGAAAGAGTTTGCATCACTTCTCGTCTTATCCGCAGAAAATAAAAGGAAAAACGGACAAAGCCTATTCACAACCAGCAGTCTTTCGTAGTGTATAAAAGGAACAAAGTCACACACAGTACTTATATTGTATTTTGAACTTTACGTGTTACATTAAATATCAGATAAAATGTGTACTACACATGTTCAATTCGATTACTCTGAAATTTGATGGCAAGGTAGTATTTCATCAGAATATTCTGAAAAGGTTTCAAAGCTTGGCTCAAATTACCTTCAGATATCAAGATTTGAATCCACCAACCACCAACCACTTTTTATACCAACTGCTACGAAAAAACATTGGAAGTGCGCATTGTACTAACTATTCAATCTTTTAATTTGATTTTTTGTGAAAACTATAGTGACTCCTATTTCGAGCGCTAAGCCATGAATGTACTTTTGGCTTATTGTAAAACAACGGAGAAACATAAAACTCTTAGCTTAAGGGTCAAATTCAAAACTTACATTTATAATTTTCCAACAAACATGAAAAACAATTTTTGTCGTTACTGTAGTGACCGTCTATTGCATACCGGGGAGTGTTATTACGTAACATTAGTAATTGGTAAAGTGACTTATTGATTCTTGTATTTGTAATGTTGCATTTTGGTGCAGTGCTTAACGGTCGTTACGTGACATCCCATACATCATTTTACATAATTTCAATGTCTGGAACAAAAATTCACACATAAATGTACAACAATTTATAAATTATTACTTTAAATGGCATACTCGAAAGCAAAAAAAAATGTGCATTTTATTAAATCCTTCTACTAACTTTGGTTCTTAACTACTAACACGTGAGAGATGACAGACATCTAGGTAACAGAGCATTTTGTTTTAATATGAATCTTTAAAGGAAAGTTCCTTTTCGAAGATGCGAAGTGGGTTCCCTCTTTAGCTATTCAAGGTATGGGGATCTCCCCTGGAAAAGTTTGAAGTGTTAGGTAAAAACGGTGGATTCTAATACATTTTGTGTCATATAATTCAAGAAATTCTGGCACTGAAAATGTAAACAATTTCAAAATAAACGATCACTGAATACGTTGATTCCTTTTATCTTATATTGAGCCTGCAATAAACCGTTTTGCCAACGAGTTCATTTTTACCATTTTTTGGTCACTTTTTGCATCAAAGTAGCTCAGCTTAACAAAAAGTTTGCGTTTTACAGATTAGTTAAACACTAGATTTGTATTCTTTATTTCTAAATACACATGGCTGGATTTTGTTAAACGCACGTGCAAGAAGCTGAGCCCGTTAGAGTTTGCCGAACGCAACATTGACCTAAGCAGTCAGGGATGTTGACGATAGTGACACATGGGTCACCCTGCATGAGATCACGGACCTATATACACATATAGGTCATTGATGAGATGAACGATTAATGTAGGTATAACTATTGAACAGTATTTTCTACATACAAAGTACAGCTTTACCACAGTACCTATCCCGTGTGTTTTTTTCGGCTAAATATGGGTTGCACTTTTTGTCAAAAGTACGAATCTATTCTGATGAAACCATTAACCAGTAGTTGCACCTTTCTAATGGCCGGGCTTCCGTCTTTATTTGGTTAAAATATATTTAAGATAAAGTGAATCTAACATGTTCATGAGTTGTGGATAAGGAAATCCCACCCTCGGGTTGAGATACGTCCAAAAACGAGGCTCTGCCGAGTCTTTTGGACGTATCTCAACCCGATGGTCGGAATTCCTTATCAACAACTCAATGGACATGATAGATTTATTTTCTCACCGTTTAAATCGCAATTTCACACAAGTAAAAAGGAATGTGCAATACAGGATGGGGAGAAAAATGAATCCTTTTCTCGAATTTTACTTCAAAACTGCTATAGATGGATAGTAAATGAATACCAACAACACTATGTTTATTTCAAAAATAACAACTTTACAGTCATTTTTCGATTTTTATGTCTGCTTACAATTAACGTAAAAATAGTCCGGCGCGATGTGGATAAGCGATGTGGATAGTTTTCTCACATGGGTAAATGCGCGGAAAAATGTATCTCATAGGTGAGAAAATAAAAGGTATGATGAAATATATTACCTTGACTTATGTTTCTGGCTCTGTTGAATGGCCAAGATCCGCTAATCGTATCATTCAAATTCTAATTATAGACCTTGTATGTAACGCAATTTATTTGACACCATTTCAATATCAAATTAAAAGCGCTAAATGACATAAACATACTAGACTCTTATATGAACTAAAGGGAAACATCCTAAAAGTTGTGGTTATATGGATTGTGTTACTTCATCCATGCGGCCTGATTTACAGACCACGTTTGTTTTCGGAAAATATATACGCATTCAATGTTAGATAATATATGATAAACATAAACCAATCTAAACAGAAAACTGAGACGGATGCGGTAAAATTACAATTACTTTATGTCAAATGAAATATCTACAATTCGTCGTAGTAGAAACAGGATTTCTGCGGTTATTTAATAAATTACGGGGTTGTATGCATACATTAATTGAGTTTATAACAGGGAAAGAATTATTATATTCAATTTAGCCTAAATAAGTAGTTATGATAGTTGTTTGGTTTTCGTTTGTGCTTATGTATATCATTGTCATTGCATCATCTTTTCGTAGTGCTTATGTACTTTATTTATACTCTTATGTATATCACGGAATCGTACATACAGTGTAAACCTTTGTGTATATATTTATGTTCGACCTGAACATAAGTCTGCGGTACTAAGTCTATTATTACGAAACTAAGTCACCAACAAAAACAACATTCATACCTTGTGCTTAGTGCATATTCCTAATAACCTATTGATAAACCTATGTACACCGCCTGCGTTCATTTCGATACATAGTATGAGAAAGATGTAATGATGTATAGTTGAGAGTTATAGACATTATGGTATAAGAATATATACGTAAAAGGAAAAACCGAAAGAAACTCTCTTGAATAGAATAAGCCTTCGTTCTCAGGACAAAGTAACCAGTGCAGTTAGTACAAGAAGGGGGACATGTGCTGATGCAATCAACCACGACCATAGGCGAATTGTGGACCTTCATCATGATCATATGCACGGTTTTCTCTATTTTCCGCAAATCCTTCAATCTTTATTTGTTCCAAGTAGAGACACGCATATTGCTATAAATTTAAAGATAGCTTGAATTGTTTAGTATAAAAGTAAACTCAGAAATATCTAAACCAATGTATGTTAAACGCAAGAAATTGTGATCGTTTGAAACCTTTTTGTTTGCTATATGATGATTCGGTGCCTAATGCAGCAACAAAGTAACTAATTGTACATACATTTAGAGACTACATGTACGAGGTTTACTTCAAACATAGTATTAGATATATTTGTAAATAGGAGTTTATTAACAAGTAAGAAAGTAAAACACAGACATTCAATTTTTCAAAAAGATATCTTCCGATTATTCTTTGAATTTACATTTAAAAAAAGAACAACTTTAAAAACTGAATTAGGTATGTAGTGTTGACATGTCGGCTCTGCCTTATTCAGTAATGGGTTTGAGGTGGGCAAACTTTACAGCACTTTCCAGGAGGCCTGTACTGTCCATCGCAGTATACTTGTGGGCAGTAAACACCGGCACATAAAACTGAAAAAAGAAGAAATGTTTAAACCTTTTTATGCCTAAAGTCTGTTCTCCTTAACACGCTTATAAAATACTCAGTTGATATCTATCTTGAAGACAAAAGTAGCACAAAATTATTTGAATAAGTCTATATAAAATTACCATTTGTGACCGGATTCATACAGTCATGTCCACATCCAGTACTGCAGCATTTCTGTTTTCCTCTGCATTCAGAATCACCTGTACATATCTCTGCACAATGACCAGGTCCGGTAGCAGCAGGACATTTTCCTGGCTTGACACCACCTGAAATGAAGTAGAATTAACCAGCTATAAGATATTTGATTTAAAACTTCATGGAATAAAGCCGAAATTATGAATTTATTACGAAAGACGGCAATTTTGTAAACATTGATCTAAACAATGTATATAACAGTGAGTATATTGACTTTTAAGACAATAAACAGACATAAGATACATAAACAATTCTTTAAACTCAATAAACATGAAATTTGTTAAGCTTTTCATAAATTATACATGAACTGTTTTGACGAAATACACAATATTTATAAGACAAAAAAGTATGGCTTAGAATGGAGTTGAATAAGCAGGATAGTGCTTTCAGACAAAAATCCTTCAAAAACGTCTATTTAACATATTCGATAGTAATTAGTTAACGAAGCATTCAACTCCTTATTTGCCAAGTTTATCCAAATGCACTGAAAGCTAGGTACCAATAAATATGCACGCGAATCACCTTTGACCCGCCTATATAATGTTCTCCTTAACACGCTTATAAAATACTCAGTTGATATCTATCTTGAAAAAGAGTAGCCCAAAATTCTTTGAATTAGTCTATATAAAATTACCATTTGTGACCGGATTCATACAGTCATGTCCACATCCAGTACTGCAGCATTTCTGTTTTCCTCTGCATTCAGAATCACCTGTACATATCTCTGCACAATGACCAGGTCCGGTAGCAGCAGGACATTTTCCTGGCTTGACACCACCTGAAATGAAGTAGAATTAACCAGCTATAAGATATTTGATTTAAAACTTCATGGAATAAAGCCGAAATTATAAATTTATTACAAAAGGCGGCAATTTTGTAAACATTGATCTAAACAATGTATATAACAGTGAGTATATTGACTTTTAAGACAATAAACAGACATAAGATACATAAACAATTCGTTAAACTCAATAAACATGAAAATTGTTAAGCTTTTCATAAATTATACATGAACTGTTTTGACGAATAAAATACTCAGTTGATATCTATCTTGAAAAAGAGTAGCCCAAAATTCTTTGAATTAGTCTATATAAAATTACCATTTGTGACCGGATTCATACAGTCATGTCCACATCCAGTACTACAGCATTTCTGTTTCCCTCTGCATTCTGAATCACCTGTACATATCTCTGCACAATGACCAGGTCCGGTAGCAGTAGGACATTTTCCTGGCTTTTCAATACCTGGGAAGAAGAAGAACAAACCAGCGTTAAGATGTTTCATATAAATTTTCCTAGAATGAAAGCGAAATAACTTCTCAAATTATGAATTTATTACAAAAGGCGGCAATTTTGTAAATATTTGATCTAAACAATGTATATAACAGTGAGTCTATTAATTTTTGAGACATCAAACAGACATAAATTACATTGAAAACGTCTGTTCAACATATTCGATAGCAGTTAGCTAACGAAGCGTTCAACTCCTTATTTGCCCAGTCTTTCTCAATGCATTGAAAGATAGGTTCAAATAAATATGCACGCGAATCACCTATGTATTTTAATGTATTTACTATTTTATAGTTTAACTAATACTATGATTTTGTTATATATCTGCCATCTATTGAATAACTGTTTACGTGTCTTTAGGTCATAAATATAATCAAATATGCATTTATTTGATGTGACACGAATAAAAAAGAAACCCCAAATGTTATTGTCATTAAAGTGACATTTTGTGCATCTTACTGCAATTTTTGGTTGCTGTCCATTTAAAACTGTTAATTTAATGATAATGCCGCATTAGTATTTGAAGTTGGTGCTTTAGAAATTTAAAAATCGGACAGATAAAATAAAAGTTCGTTTCTACGCAGTGATCTTCCTTGTGTTGTTGTTGTTGTTGGTAGAGATTTCGGCAGTGGAAGGGAAGCAACTCTTGCACGCAGTTGTTTTTTTTCTAAAAAGACTCTCCCAGTCAAAATAAGAAAAGTAATATTTGGAAAGTTATTATTTCGCACTGGTAGCGGGAAAAGTTTGGTGTATTGGGTTAAAAGTTATTATTTCCCCACCCTTTCTTACACACACATATTTCAGCTGAATTTTTATTTGAAATAAATGCGCAAATCCACTTTTAGACTTACTAAGTTGTTATTAAGTAATATTAAAAAAATATGTCGAACATATTTGTTCATAAGCCAAAATGTCAAAATGGATCAAGCTTTATCGTCACGTTTCTAGAGCTGTTCAGATTTTGTCGATCAATAAATCTTATAAAAATCTAAAACATACATTCCAGTAATTAAACAATTGCACATGGAAGATCTCTGTTGTTGTGTTATGCACGTGTTCTTGTAAAACGGCTTCAACACAACACTGTTGCGTTGATATAATTTAACAAGCTTCCATTTAATTTAAATGATGACTGGTCGCATGAATTTTCAATGATCATATTTGTAAAATGCAAAATTATTTTTAGATATACCTGGTAGACAAATTGGGCAGCAGCGTCCTGGATACGTTACAGGAATAAGACACTTAACAGTCGGACACTTCAAAGAAGGTGGACAACTTGGTCTTGAAGCAGCAGCTCCCTTCTTCCGTCCGAGCACTATACAAGTAGAACATAATATAGTTAATATTATCACTTTGATATCCATTATCTCTTTTTTGAACCACCTCTTATGGTTTGAACGTTTGCATTAGTCGAGTATTTGTTATATATAGTTAATGTTTACGTCATTTTATTGCGTGTTTACCGAAAAAGGAAATCGAAACATTTTTTTTGCAAAAATACATTTCAGCTGACAGGTCATAATTTGAAACAGGAAACAAAGGAAGAAAACAAATTAATTATGTCTTTAGGATATAAAGCTACACTGCGTAACATTACGAACACAAGTCTCTAGCAAAATGTAAGTCGCTTTTAATCGATGCATATAAATTCTTTTGAATTAATCAATTTTGTTTATTGAGTATTCACCAAACGGTGAAGATAGTTTCTTTACTTGATAGTTTCTTGACAGCTTTGGGTTCGAGGAGCATCTCTCAATTACCTTGGAATACTTCAGTTGTAAAGTAAATATAATCAATAATGTTCCCGGTATTAATTATGCGACAAGTTCTGTTTTGCATACATTTAAATAACAATACACAAACTAAAGTTATTCATTTTAACAATGACGCATTCCGGCTCGGAACGAAAAACCAGTGAAGTAAATAGTTGCACAACAGAAACATTCTGCACAAACAAAGTTACATTTTGTTGCCCTTGAATCAACCGTTTCCCCTCCTCATACACAGTGCAGACGAAATCATACCATTGATTGTAATAATAATAATAAAAAAAATAATAATAATAATAATAATATTCTTTATTTAACGAAGGTGACTCGATAAGCCAACGGGCTTATTTTACTTGAGGCCTTCAAACATATACATATTCAAACATGCCAAATCAAAGACATGTTAAACAACAGCACAATATATATCATAAAACAACATGAGCAAGTTTACCCGAGTAAAATATTAACTGTAAAATAATATGAAATTTGTTATTTGTTGCTGAGAAGATAGTTTCTGTATTTTGTACGGAAGATATTTAAGCTCTTAGCATTTCGAATTTCAACATGAAACATGCATTGAGTTCCAAATAATCATTCCTGAATACTGAAATATGTTTTTTGTGCACTTAGTTTTTACTAAAGGATGAGATAAATTTTTGTTATGTTTAGATCGTAGGCTGTAATTGTGTTTGCTAGCAGCATCATATATATGTAAATGTCTCATATAGTGTGGGACTAAACCATTTGAACTTTTAGATACTAAAACAGCCCTTTTGTACTTGCATCTTTCCATAAAAGGTAACCAATTAAGATCTTTGAAAAGTGGATCAGATGACTGATCAATTTTTTTATCTAAAATCATTCTTGCTGGTCTTTTCTGGGTGTTTATAATTTTGTTTAAACAGCCCTTTTGTACTTGCATCTTTCCATAAAAGGTAACCAATTAAGATCTTTGAAAAGTGGATCAGATGACTGATCAATTTTTTTATCTAAAATCATTCTTGCTGGTCTTTTCTGGGTGTTTATAATTTTGTTTAAACTTTTTGTTCTAGCCATGCTCCACAAAACAGACCCATAGTCAAAAATTGGAAAAATATAAGCGTTGTAGAATAGTACTCTCATACTCTATTCAAATATGTTTTTTTTCTTTGAAAAAGGGCTAATTTAGAATTTAGTTTATTATATACTCTTTTTGTTTGGGGAACCCATGTGAGATTTTCATCAACAAGGACTCCCAGAATAGTTTGCTGGGAGACGGGCTCTATGTTAATTTGACTGTTAAATTGGACTGTTAATGCTACTCTAGATTTACATTTTAGTTCATTAATCTAGTATTATATGTCATTTAGGGGGAAAACTCCCTTCGACTCTTTCTTTGAAAGGCCATATACTGTAATGTAAATTATTTTAAGACTGACAGTCGTATATTGTTAGCATTAGTCTTATAACTGCCTGACCGAGCACACTCCTATTAAACTGATGTCTCATTTCATGTGATTGTTTAAAACAAACAGGTGATTGCAAGGAAAAACATGTTTGAAAACCGCTAAAAACTACTTTAAAATAACTGCTACAAAAATGCAAAATATAAGTATTTTTTATTCACTCATTTTCACCTTACATATTTTATATCCGGTTCGTGATATAATGGTTTAACATAAAAAAGCGTGAACAATTTAAACATGCGGAAACATCAAATCAAACACAAACCACATTATTTCGATTATTTTTACAACTTGAATATTTTCAATGCTGATCAAGAGCTCTTTAAAGAAAGATGTACATCTAAATTGTTTCATTGTCAGAAAGACAAATTAAATCTTTAGATATTTCATATTAACGATATTTTGTTTTTAAAATGAAGCTCTCTTTACTCGCAGAAACAACAAGTTTACTCAAATGATTTTCAGGCTTTATATTTAAGGTCAACGAGGGTAATTGTTTGTTTTAAGTGGATATGGAATATATCTCAACGAACGATGATACCCTTTTGATAATTTTACGAGGGCGAAGAAAAATTTGTATCGCTTTGATGCAGTTAAGCAGATTAATATTTGATTCATTGGCTTTTCGTTTGCATTATAATCTTCCCTCGTTTTGTATATGACAGTTCATGTATAGATTAAAGACATTAACTAAATCGGTCTCTACATATAACTGTTTTTTATTTTCTATATAGAGGATAATTGTTGATTTCGGTGTAAGATCACGTTATAATTTCACCGAGTGGGCACCAAAAGTGATATTTTCACGAGTGGCGCAGCCACGAGTGAAAATAACTACTTTTGGTGTTCACGAGTGAAATTAACGTGAAATTACACCGATGCCAACAATTTTTCTGTTTATTTTATGGTTAAAACTCTATTTTTATTGAGTTTGTTTCTATAAAACATCGAAAATCGCGGGAAACATCATCAGAAAACATAGAACAAATGACGTCATTTTAACGACGTCATCGTCGCATGGTTTCCAGCATTGATAACGCTGGGTATACTTTTTGACTTAAATCCGGGCTAAAGATTGCAAAAACAGTGAAAAATAAAAATGGTAATCCACTGTTTCAAAACTGTGGATTATCACTTTTATTTCACTGAGAAAACTCTATAATTCACTGGAAAACATAAAATAAAAATTAATAATCGAATTAGTGCTTGTCGGATTTAAAAGGAGTATGTTAAGAGCTGAAGAAACGGATGTTTCTGACGTGGAGCTCTACCAAATTTGTTTAAATATTTGCTTTTCATTAGAACTCAAGTAGCTATGGCAACAAATAGGAAGAATTTTCCTAATCTTTTTATCAAAACCGCAAAGCCTAGAGCTAAGATATTTGGCATGTGGCATTGCATAGTGGACCTGAACAAGATTGTTCAAACCATGACAGGATCAAAATTGACCCGCCCGGGGCCACTTTATTTAAAACAAGCTTATGTAGGGAAAAGTTTTAAAATCTTCTTTTCTAAAACCATTGATGTAAGATATAATTTCCGGATCAATAATAACCTTGAGGGCGTCACTTAAGTCAAACCAAAAGTCATAGAGCCTAGATATTCGGCAGATATGATATCCGTTTAAAATCGATCTGCAAGTGTTCTCAAATGATTTTCCATTAAGATATATAGGAAAATATGTTACAATCTTCTTATCTCAGGCAAAAAAACACACAGCTTAGATATTTGGCAGATATCATTGCCTAGTGGTCCAGTACCAAGATTGTTCAAATCATAACCTTTGGGTCCAAGTTGGCCATGACTGAACTCGACCTCTGTTTTTGAAGGTAAATCAAGGCATTTTAATTTGGACCATGTTTTGTTTGTAGATTTCAACTTTGAAATTTGCTGACCTTGACCTACTGACCTACCTTATTGTTTTTGAAGCTACAGCAATTAAATTTGAACTGAATGGATTATGTTTCATGCATATTCAACTTTGATCTAGACTGATCTTGGCCTTGATATTTGGCATATTTTCTGTTTTTTAAGCTAGAGAGATTGAATTTGGACAAATTGTGCAATTTTGCAAAATCATATCTATAATTCCTATGACTAACCTTAATTATGACCTTTTGACTTGCTTTCTTGTTTTAAAGTGCAATGATTATGAGGTGAGCGATATAGGGCCATAATGGCCTTCTTGATTTTTACTACTGTAGGATAATTAAAGATGTTACGATTGTACCAGTATGTTTGAATCTTGGCTTAGCATTCCATGTATAGATTTATTTATCGTATAAAAACTAGTCATATATTTGCAGAACTTTGTCAGTCAAAAATAATGTACATGCCATGGATATAAACAAATACAAGTTCCGAGAGTAAAACAAAGCTAAACGAAACATCTGGTAACATACATTGAATAAAACATGTAATGGTTGGTATAATTTAAAACGAAAAATTAGTATGTATAAGCACGATTTAAACTTAGTGTTTGCCCTACATTTCTGTCCAATGAAAATATCTAAAAATTTAAAATGTTCCCTGTCTATTTGCCATAAACCTCTGACATATTGTTCTATGTATCACTCTATCTTGATAGAGCGCGACTCTATAGACCTGTTTGTGCATGACGTCATAAAATGTAGTAAATAAAGACTAAATGTGGGCAACCTAGTCAGTTAGAGGCTAAAATGAGAAATTTATACAACATAGAAACCCAGTCGGTCGCCAGCGCTACCCTCCTTTTGGTTTCTATATTGCAAACTCTCTATTTAGCCTCTAACTATTACTTAATATCTTACACTTGAAAATAGGATATACTTTTGCAAATACAAAATGTGCGTGCTAAAAGTATATATGTTGAAACTATGTTGTTGGCAGTAAGTGCCATGTAACGAACGGCATTGTCATATTTAAATTTCCTCATAAAATATTAATTATCAGAACAGTAATGTTTTTATATTGTATGAAGGCTGATGTCATCGATGAATGAAATGAACATGTAACCTGTGAGCTATCAGCTAATTGTTTTGCTAAACAGGTATTTTGTGAATTTTGTTGCAACATTTGTCGCAGCGGTACGGGCGTCAAAATGTAGGTTATTACAGATTGTACAACAAATGATGTCTTTTTTTAAAACTTTTTACCTTTTTTTATTCTTTAGAGTGCTTGTAAATGCATAAGATGTACGAATTTAATGGGTTTTTTTAATACTTATTGATATCATTTTAGTAGATATTTGACTTTATCTAACGAAAAAAAAAGGAAAAATTCAAGACACAGCTACTTACATTTCAGGTAAAACACATATAATGGGATAGTAACTTAATTAAATGCATTCAAATTGATGCAATAAACTCAATTCAAGTATACTAGCTTATCAAAGCTGGTTATAGAACATATTAATTAATGATAGCCGTTAAAGTTGATGAGCTAAAATAACCTACAAAAATTAAATAATTTAGAATTGTGATGTTTCAACTTTCTTCTATTTTTGTTTTTGTTTTATAATAAAAGCTGCATTTATGACATATAAATATATTGTTTTGTGTCCCTTATTGAACACTGGGTCCCTAATGACATATAATGTAGGCGGGTACGGTTTTTGCGCATCCTTTAAGTCAAAATTGTTATTTATATCGTAACATCACTAATTTAATAAAGTAAAGTCGTAAATATAAAATATAATGTAAAGGAGAACATTCTTTATGTTTCTATATCTTATCTTAGGTTGCCAATGAAAACTAAAATACACAAAATTTATCCTGAAAAGTTAGTTTCCCTTGTTTTTGACTTTTCAATTGAAGTACTCTGCAGTCAGCAATTTTCAAAAAAAAAAAAAATTTATAAAAAAAAAAAAAAAAAAAAAATTCCAAAAAAAAAAAAAAAAAAAAATTTTAATAAAAACCCAAATAATTTTTTTATTTTTTTTTTTTTTTTTTTAAAATTTTTTTTTTTATAAAAAAAAAAAAAAAAAAAAAAAAAAATTTTATTTTTTTTTTTATATAAAAAAAAAAAAAAAAAAAAACCCAAAAAAAAAAGCTATTTATTAATGATATATGTATGAAATGTCATTTTGTGTAAATTGAAAATTGTTTGACTGTAGCATATTGTCAAAGCATATATGTTGTGTTTTAAGCCTTTTACTTTACCATATTGCAATATGACAGTTCTGGAAGGTTATAACTAGTTTCTTAGATGTGAGTTTTATTATCTCATATGTACATCCTTATTATTCTCACACATTGTGCAGTTTAATGACTGGTCTGTTCCACTATAGTAGCTGAACAGTAGTGTCAATTTTTATTTAGCTGTTTCGCATGTACATAAAAGATATATTAATTAGCTGATTTGCTTTGTACCGGGGACAGCAACAACAGAATGTTGATATCCATGATATGCATTAAAATGTGTTCCATAGTTCTGTACTACACATGTCGTGTTTTGACTTGCATGTAGTTAGATTGGGTGTCAAAGTAAATGAAAGAAAATGAAATTTTAATTGGGTTTATGCTTCACTGTGTTCCTTTTATTGTTCGTTTTGTCCTCGTGTGTTTGCTTTGTGTGCTAGTGTGTGTTGGTAGTGTATGTTTGTGTGTGTACATGATTGTGTGTGTGTGTCGTGTGTGTGTGTGTGTGTGTGCTGGTGTGTGTGTGTGTGTGTGTGGTGTGTGTTGGTGGTGTGCACTTCTGGGTGCTGTGGGGCCGTTTTGGGAGGCTGCGTTTTGGTACGTGGCTTCCCTGTTTGATTTTTTTGTTTTTTTGTTTTCAGTATATACTAGCTTTATATGACAGTAAATATTAAATCAGCACAAAAATTGAAATGAACCAATTATTGATTATGTATCTAAAACTGTCTATCAATATAAATTTATCAAACCTGATTGTTTTTGAGAATATCATTTTGACCGACATTGTGTAATTACTTTGGAAAATGGTGTGGACACAGCTGATTCTGTTGCAGACGAATCGAAGCAAGTGGCACATTGAGCGCAGCGGTCATTTTAGTTGACCAGTGAACTAAGGTAACATAATACCGAAATATCCCCAAACTAGTTCACTTTTTCTCTTCGCAATCAGGAATTCAGCCACACTAGACTGTATAACTAAGGTTCTATTTATATTATGGTATGTCTTGCATTTAATCAACAGTTTTTGGCTTTTTGCTCATGTACCGCCTATCCTATAATATTTAATAAACATGAGAAAAATGTGTGAGTTTTATTTTGAATGTAAAAAAAAAAAAAAAAAAAAATAATATCAAACAGGGAATGCCACGTACCAAAAACGCAGCCTCCCCAAAAAAAAACAAGCCCCACAGCACCCAGAAGTGCACACCACCAACACACACACACACGCGCGACACACACACACAATCATGTACACACACACATATACACTACCAACACACACTAGCATACAAAGCAAACACACGAGGACAAAACGAACAATTAAAGGAACACAGTGGGGCACCGCCTTGGAACGGTCAGTGGCAAAAACACCACTGGGGAGCTTAAACCGGTTTATGGTGCGCACCCAACCTCACTCTTACCCCCACCATGTTCCAAAGTCACAGGACAGTGTAAATAAAAGTAATCCCTGCTAGGTGAATCTCTAACACACGCAATGGAAACAAAAGGCATGGTATGTAAAACACAAAAAAGCTCTATGAACATCGATAATGCAACGAAATATTCAAACGTGACTCAACAGATTTAAAGTGCGCATTGTACTAACTATTCAATCTTTTAATTTGATAGTTTGTACAAACTATAGTCCTATTTCGAGCACTAAGCCGTGAACGTACTTTTAGCTTATTGTAAAACATCGGAGAAACATAAAACTCTTAGCTTAAGGGTCAAATTCACTTTACATTCATAATTTTCCAACAAACATGAAAAAAAAAATTTGGCGTTACTGTAGTGACCGTTTATTGCATACCGGGGAGTGTTATTACGTAACTATTTAGTAATTGGTAAAGTGACTTATTGATTCTTGTATTTGTAATGTTGCATTTTGGTGCAGTGCTTAACGGTCGTTACGTGACATCCCATATATCATTTTACATAATTTCAATGTCTGGAACATAAATGCACACACAAATGTACAACATATTGCAAATAATTACTTTAAATGGCATACTCGAAAGCAAAGAAAATGTGCATTTTATTAAATCCCACTACTAACTTTCGTACTTAACTACTAAAACGTGAGAGATGACAGAAACAGACAATTTTGTTTTAATAAGAATCTTTAAAGGAAAGTTCCTTTTCGAAGATGCGATGTGGGTTCCCTCTTAAGCTGGTCGAAATATGGGGATATCCCCTGGAAAAAAATTAAGATTTAGGAAAAAACGTTGGATTCTAAGACATGTCATGTAATTCAAGAAATACTTGCACTGAAAATGTATACAATTTCAAAATAAACGATCACTGAATACGTTGATTCCTTGTATCCTATATTGAGAGACTAGAGAAACCTGCAATAAACCGTCTGCCAACGATTTCATTAGTCACGTTTTGTATCAAAGTAGCACAGCTTATTAATATTAATATCTGCTTTTTACAGATTAGTTAAACACTAGGTTTAATTGTTTTCTTTCTTTCTAAATACACATGGCTGGAGTTTTGTTTAGGCACGTGCAAGAAGCTGAGCCTTAAGAGTTTGCCGAACGCAATGGCCTAAGCAGACACATGGGTCACCCTGCACGAGATCACGGACCTATATACACATGCCAATATCCGCTGATCGTATCATTCAAATTCTAAATAGCGTTATACAGACCTTGTATGTAACGCCATTTATTTGACACCATTCCATAATCAAGATTTCAATATCCAATTAAAAGCAATAAATGTCATAAGCATACTAGTCTCATATAAACAAGGGTGAAAAATCGTAAATGTTGTGGTTATATGGATTGTGTTACTTTATCCATGCGGCCTAATTTGCAGACCATCTAAGTTTTTATACCGGATAGTATATCGCTGTGGGTAGTGTAACTGCGTAGTTATCTAATCACGAAGGCCGAAGGCCTGAGTAATCAATTACGAAGCATCTACACGACACACAGTGATATAATAACCGGTATATCACTCAAAAATAAAATCTATTTCCATTGTTACACGTTAATCTATACAAAAAAGTATTCGTTGGGGTACTATTTGCTGCGCTTTCATGAAGTCGTGGTCTTGAAACTTGAAGTTTTCCGTGCATTCCTTGCATTTCGTGAAATTTTGGCTGTTCTGTTTTACTCCTAAGACAAAACGCAATTCGTCTCATTTTTGTTGTTTCTGATATTGCTAGCGATACCGGAAGTGTAAAAATGTGTACTACGATTTGTATTACATCACATGAATTCATTCACAACAATTCCAATCCAAGCGTATTATCGCATGCACACTCGTAGATGTTGTGTGAAAATTACACGGGAGGAAATTTCAGCAGTAAAAATTGTTCCGGACGCCTAGCGTGATATACTTGATAGTTTTATCACGCTCAAATCCTTCTTTGCGCATATACGAGAAGTTTCCAATAGTGTTAGAATAATCTATATACACTGCCTGCTTTCATTTAGAAACATAATATAAGATGGATGTTATGAAGTATAGTTGAGAGTTATAAAATTAAAATCGTGGTTACTCATGTATACGTATATATAAGTAAAAGGAAAAACCGAAAGAAACTCTCTTGAATATAATTAACATTCGCTCTCAGGACAAAGCAATCAGTGTAGTTAGCACAAGAAAGATGGCATGTACTTATGCAATCGACCATGACCATAGACGGATTGTGGACTTTCATCGTGATCATGTCAACGGTTTTCTCCATTTTCTGCAAAGCCTTATACTTAAACCTCAAAAAATTGTTAACGTTTGGAAACTTTTTGTTTGCAATATTATGATGTGGTGCCTTATGCAGCAACAAAGTAATCAATGGTTATTAGTATAGTAACGTGATCCACCATCATGATCCCGGATTTGCTCGAGTCGTACGTCGGATCATACGAGTATGATCCGACCTCGACAAGGGCCAATCCGGCTTATGGATCACATTACTATACTAATATCCCTTTTATTATATACCTTTTGTCACTTGGTTGTGCGAAAAGAATAAATTAAAATGACATTTTAAGCATGAAATTGAAGAAAAATTCTTTGCAAAATATACGTAGTGTGCGACGTCATTTTATTGACGTCATCCTATAAAAAAGTAGTAACGATCCAGACAAAAGAGTCGTTATTAACGTCATGTGTTTAAGGACCAATTGAATGCACTCTTACAAATAATGCCGCACTGTCCGCATGTGCATGTACATTCAATACGGACTTTTTTAAAACGGACGGTTTATTTAAAACATAGGATTGGATATATTTGTCAATAGGAGTTTATTAACAAATTTTAATATGAAAGTAAGACATAGATATTCAATTTTTCAAAAAAGATATCTTCCGATAAGTCTTTGAATTGACATTTAAAAAGAGAACAACTTCAACAACTGGACATGTATGTTGTGTTGACATGTCGTGGCTGCTTTATTCAGTAATAGCTTTGAGGCGGGCAAACTTTACAGCACTTTCCAGGAGGCCTGTACTGTCCATCGCAGTATACTTGTGGAAGTGAACATCGGCACATACTGAAAAGAGAAAACTGATCATAATCAATAATCATTTGTTATCCCTACAGTCTGTTCTCCTTAACACGCTAATAAAATAATAGTTGATATACAGTTCTCCTTGACACGCTAATGAAATACTAGTTGATATACAGTTCTCCTTAACACGCTAATGAAACACTTGTTGATATACTGTTCTTCTTAACACGCTAATGAAACACTTGTTGATATACTGTTCTCCTTAACACGCTAATGAAATACTAGTTGATATACAGTTCTCCTTAACACGCTAATGAAATACTAGTTGATATACAGTTCTCCTTAACACGCTAATGAAACACTAGTTGATATACAGTTCTCCTTAACACGGTAATGAAATACTAGTTGATATACAGTTCTCCTTAACACGCTAATGAAATCCTAGTTGATATACGTCCCTTAACCGCTAATGAAATACTAGTTGATATACTGTTCTCCTTAACACGCTAATGAAATACTAGTTGATATACAGTTCTCCTTAACACGCTAATAAAATGCTACTTGATATACAGTTCTCCTTAACACGCTAATGAAACACTAGTTGATAAACTGTTCTCCTTAACACGATAATGAAATACTAGTTGATATACAGTTCTCCTTAACACGCTAATGAAATACTAGTTGATATACAGTTCTCCTTAACACGCTAATGAAACACTAGTTGATATACTGTTCTCCTTAACACGCTAATGAAATACTAGTTGATATACTGTTCTCCTTAACACTCTAATGAAATACTAGTTGATATACAGTTCTCCTTAACACGCTAATAAAATACTAGTTGATGTCTATCTTGAAATAAAGTAGCGCAAAATTATTTGAATTAGTCTAATAAAATTACCATTTGTGACCGGATTCATGCAGCCATGTCCACATCCAGTGCTGCAGCATTTCTGTTTTCCTCTACAATCAGTGTCACCTGTACATAGCTCTGCACAATGGCCAATTCCTGTAGAAATAGGACCTTTTCCTGGCTTTTTACCACCTGGGAAGAAGTAAAATTAACCAGCGTTAAGATATTTGATATAAAACGTCATGAAATAAAGCAAAATTATGAATTTATATAAAAAGACAGCAATATTGTATATTATTTAATCTAAACAATGTATATTACAGTGGGTATATTACAGTGGGTATATTACAGTGGGTATATTGGCTTTTAAGAATAAACAGATATAATACACATAAAAAGTCTTTAAACTAAATAAACATGAAAATTGTTAA
This sequence comes from Saxidomus purpurata, assembly GCA_022818135.1. Taxonomy (NCBI): domain Eukaryota; kingdom Metazoa; phylum Mollusca; class Bivalvia; order Venerida; family Veneridae; genus Saxidomus; species Saxidomus purpurata. The sequence continues at coordinate 31,951,278 of JAFMSR010000016.1, read as the reverse complement.
GCTTTACATAAATGATACACGAACTGTTTTGACGAAATACACACTATTTACAAGATAAGTAAGTATGGCTGATAATGGAATTGAAGAAGCAGGATATTGCTTTCAAATTTTAACAAAGCTCCTTCATTAACGTCTTTTCAACATATTCGATAGTTATTAACTAACGAAGTGTTCAACTCTTTATTTGCCCAGTCTATCCCTATGCACCCACTGAAAGCTAGGTACAAATAAATATGCTTGCAAATCACCTTAGAGCCTCCTACATAATAGTCTCCTTAACACGCTTATGAAATACTAGTTGATATCTATCTTGAAAAAATTGTAGCGCAAAATTCTTTGAATTAGTCTATATAAAATTACCATTTGTGACCGAATTCATACAGTCAGATCCACATCCATTACTGCATCATTTCTGTGTTCCGCTGCATTCTAAATCACCTGTACATCTGCTTGTACAATGCCCGGTAGCATGTAGGACATTTTCCTGCTTTTTACCAACTGGGAAGAAGTAGAAAAAAACCAGCGTTAAGATGTTTATATAAAACTTCATAGAATGAAAGCGAAAGAACTTCTCCAATTATGAATTTATGCCAAGAATGCAATTTTGTAAATATTTGATCTAAAATGTATTAACAGTGGGACAATAAACAGAAATAAGATACATGATAAACGTCTATTCAACATATTCGATGGTTATTAGCAAACAAACGGTCAACTCCTTTTATTAAGCCAGTCTATCTCAATGCATTGAAAGCTAGGTACTAATAATATTCACGCAAATCACATTTGATCCGCACACATGAAATATACTATGTATTTTTAATGTATTTACTATTTTATAGTTTAAACAATACTATGATTTTGTTGTACATAAATATTTGATGTGACTTGAATAAAATAAAATAAAACTCAAATGATATTGTCATTAAGTCTTAATTAGTTGTTATTAAGTAATATTTAAACCTTTCGAACTTATTAGTGTTAAGAAAATTAATATTTTTCAAAAAAATTGACATTCTTATTCATTAATATAAAACTAAAGGCTAGAATAAAAAAATATTAAAAATCTAGGTAGGAATTTACGAAATCAATTGAAAGGTCGGTTACACGGCACCGTAATATATGTTCATAGTAAAATTTCAAAAAGCGTTTCGCAACGATTTTATTTCGTAAAACAGCGTATATTTTTAAATTTAGAGATATACGTAACATGAATTTATACTGGAGCCTTTTTATATTCCATATTTTCAAATAATTTCGTTACTTACAAACAGTTTGAAGAACTTTATTTTTTTACCAAAATCTGAGAGCGAGCAGCGTTAAGTAATATTTAAAAATTTCGAACTTATTTGTTAAAAAGGAAAAATGTCAAAATGGATCAAACTTTATTGTGACATTTCTAGAGCTGCTCAGAGTTGGTCGATCAATAAATATTTTTTTTAATCTAAAATATAAATATTTTTTTAAATCTAAAATATACATTTTAGTAATTAGACAATTGCAGATGGATGATCGTGCTACGCACATGTTCTTGTAAAACAGCTTTAAAATGACAACACTGTAGCGTTGATATAATTTAAAGGTCCCTTGGATTGAAAATTTTCCCGGTTGATATTTTGCAAGCCATTTGTAAATGAAGTGCACTGAACCCAGTTGGCCGGAAATTTCCGACAAAAAACGTGTTTACTCGGACATATATCACCGATACGAATTAGCCGGTATTTCACCGAAACGCAAATATTATGATCCTCGGCGACTTCCGTAAAATATCGGAAATCTTCCCGTGTGACGTCACTCCAAGCACTTGATAAAGATCCGCGACATTGATTACAGTAACCAAGCATACAGAGCTCAGTGTACAAACACTATTAACTTACTATTTATATCATTTTTTGTGAAATGGGAGGCTCTAGGTGTGTTGTGGGTGGATGCAGCAACAAGCGGAGTGAAAGAATAAGCCTGCATCAGTTCCCTAGGGACTCTAATATGAAAAGTCTGTGGTAAAAAGTAAATCAGCAAATGAAAGTTTCAAGCAAGCCTATAAATGTTCTTTTGGCTGTTGATGATAAATTTTATGCACTCTGATGAAATATTTATCTATGAGTGAAATGGGACACATATTTAGATAGAGTTTTTAAGTATAATGAGTTTTTTAATGGATTTGCTTCAAAATTTTGTTTTCAACCAATAAAATCGTAAAACTATTTTAATTTATGTTCTTAAATTCATTATAGATCTTATTCTTAAAACTACCCAAAAGAAAAGGTTGCAAGCTTGTGAATTTCTACCTCATTTTAGATATAGTATTGACATCGAGCATTTGTGTCCTCATTTTCGGAGGCAAGTTTTAATCGTCAATGGAAATAATATGGTCCATAATTGAATAGTTTGTAACACATGTGCATTTGTAGATCTATGTCGTTTCGTTACATTTAACATGAAGCATTTCTTATACATTTAAGAATGAAACATATCTTTTCCTTTTGATAGAAACAAACAGAAACAGAAGTTGGTGTCATTTGCATATAAAAACTCGACATAGATCTAACTGTTGAATTTTTATACTTTAATCAAATAATTTTATAACATTACACGGACTTCGCTCTATACGCTAAGGTCTCAAACTGATAAGGTAACGTCTTACTATCCTCATCTCCACACTCTGAAGATGCATTCGCTTTCGCTATTGAAAGAGTACCTGTTATCGGCCAAGAGTGTACTGGGTATGACGTCACTCGAGGCTCGCGATTCCGAAACTGCCGCTCGTAGGTTTCCGGAAATATCATCGTCACTTTTCGTGCTGGAGTGTTATTTTGAGAACTTTATGGGCTTACAGAAAGGTAATTATCAAATTTGTATAAGCTGACAAATAATTTTCTACTGTTAAAACGGAAAATCGTCAATCAATGGGAGCTTTAACAAGCTTGCTTTTAATTTAAATGAGGATAAGTCGCATGAATTTTCTAACAATATATATTTTTATTCCTATTTCAATGACTATATTTGTAAAATACAAAAAAATAAATAAAATAGATATACCTGGAGGACAGATTGGGCAGCAGCGTCCTGGAAAAGTTACAGGAATAAGACACTTTACAGCCGGACATTTCAGAAAAGGTGGACAAGCACCAGTTCCTTGTCCGAACACTACACAAGAAGAACACAATAAAGTTAATGTCATCAATTTGATATCCATTATATCTCTTTTGAACCACTACCTAGGATTTGAAATGTTGCATGAGTCGCGTATTTGTAATACATAGTTAAAATTTACGCCATTAAATGTTAAGAGTGTTTATAAAAAAAGCAAATTGAAACAAATTCATTGCAATAATACATTTCAGTTGACAGGTCATAATTTGAAACAGGAAACAAAGGAATAAAACAAATTTATTATGTCTCAAGGATATAAAGCTACACTGCGTAACATTACGAACACAAGTCTCTGGCAAAATGTAAGTCGCTTTTAATTGATACATATAAATTCTGTTGAATTAATCAATTTTGTTTATTGAGTATTCACCAAACGGTGAAGATATTTTCTTTACTTGATAGTTTCTTGACAGCTTTGGGTTCGAGGAACATCCCTCAATTGCCTTGGAATACTTCAGTTGTAAAGTAAATGTAATCAATGACCCGGTATTACCTGTGCGACAAGTTCTGTTTTGCATACATTTTAATAACAATACACGAACTTAAGTTATTCATTTTAACAGTGACGCATTCTGGCTCGTAACGAAAAACCAGTGAAGTAAATAGTTGCACAACAGAAACATTCTGCACAAATAAAGTTACATTTTGTTGCCCTTGAATCAACCGTTCCCCCTCCTAATACACAGTACAGATGATATCATACCATTGACTTTTAATTTGACTGTTAAATTGGACTGTTAATGCTACTCTATATTTACATTTTAGTTCATTTATGTTATATTACATGTCATTTAGGGGGAAAAGGTCCATTAGACTCTTTCTTTGAAAGGCCATATACTGTTTTGTAAATTATCTTAAGACTGACAGTCATATACTGTTAGCATTAGTCTTTTTAACTGCCTGACCGAGCACACCCCTATTAAACTGATGTCTCCTTTCATGTGCTTGTTTTAAACAAACAGGTGATTGCAAGTATGTTTGAAAACCACTAAAAGGTACTTTAAAATAACTGCTACAAAAATGCAAAGTACAAGTATTTTTTATTTGCCCATCTCCGCTTTGCATAGTATATCCGGTTCGTGATATAAAGGTTTAACGTCAGCAATTTAAACCTGCGGAAACATCAAATCCAGCACAAACAACATTATTTCGATTATTTTTACAAATTAAATAGTTTCAATGCTGGTCAAGAGCTCTATAAGTACACATAAATTGTATAATTCTCAGAAAGAGAAATAAAATCTTTAGATATTTCATATTAACATATCTTTTTTTTTGTTTTTAAAATGAAGCTCTCTTTACTCGCAGAAACAAGTTTACTCAAATGATTTTCAGGCTTTCTATTTAAAGTCAACGAGGTTAATTTTTTGTTTTAGGTGGAAATGGAATATATCTTAACGAACGATGATACCCTTTTGATAATTTTACGAGGGCGAAGCGTAAGAGAAAATGTAAAAATTTGTATCGCTTTGATGCAGTTAAGCAGATTAATATTTGATTCATTGGCTTTTCGTTTGCATTATAATCTTCCCTCGTTTTGTATATGACAGTTCATATATAGATTAAAGACATTGATTAAATCGGTCTCTACATATAACTGTTTTTTATTTTCTATAAATTAATAATCGAATTAGTGCTTGTCGGATTTAAAAGCAGTATGTTAAGAGCTGAAGAAACGGATGTTTCTGACGTTGAGCTCTACCAAATTTGTTTAAATAATTGCTTTTCATTAGAACTCTGGTTGCTATGGCAACAAATAGGAAGAATTTTGCTAATCATTTTATCAAAACCGCAAAGCCTAGAGCTAAGATATTTGGCATGTGGCATTGCATAGTGGACCTGTACAAGATTGTTCAAACCATGACAGGATCAAAACTGACCCGCCCGGGGTCACTTTATTTAAAACAAGCTTATGTAGGGAAAAGCTTTAAAAAGCTTCTTTTCCAAAACCATTGATGTAAGATATAATTTCCGGATCAATAATAACCCTGAGGGCGTCACTTCAGTCAAACCAAAAGTCATAGAGCCTAGATATTCGGCAGATATGATATCCGTTTAAAATCGGTCTGCAAGTGTTCTCAAATGATTTTCAATTAAGATATATAGGAAAATATGTTACAATCTTCTTATCTCAGGCAACAAAACACACAGCTTAGATATTTGGCAGATATCATTGCCTAGTGGTCCAGATACCAAGATTGTTCAAATCATAACCTTTGGGTCCAAGTTGGCCATGACTGAACTCGACCTCTGTTTTTGAAGGTAAATCAAGGAATTTTAATTTGGACCATGTTTTGTTTGTAGATTCTAATATGCCTATGGTATATTTCTATAGTCAATTCGAGTGCATTAATATGATTAAAGCACTCGGAAAAGTAGGCGGAGTTTCGGACATGGAAGTAGCTCCTTCCGACTTTTTCTAATTTACTCCCGCGCACAAAAAAATATAGAAATGGAAATAATATCAGTATAAATACTCAGTCGCTGAAAAGTTTGTTTAAGAACCTTAATATTTTTTTGATTGCGTAAAGTAAGCCTTAGAATACCTTTCACCTTGTTTTCCTTAAAAAGACCAAGAAATTCGGATTACAGTCATACAATGTTTTGATTCCGGGAGACAAAACTATGAATGAAACGTTTACGTCTCACACTGACGTCTTACTCCACGTTAAAACGTTGTACAGTTCAAATTAACGGTACGCATTTAAAAAAATCGGTTAAGAATCGAAATATTAGGTGGGGCTTTATCGAATTGAAGCATTCCGTCGGTTAGTGCCTGCGTATATCACCGGCTTCGCCCTCGTGAATCCCGCCAGGCCATCACCTCCGAGATTATTTCTTAATTTCAACTTTGAAATTTGCTGACCTTGACCTACTGACCTACCTTATTGTTTTTGAAGCTACAGCAATTAAATTTGAACTTAATGGATCATGTTTCATGCATATTCAACTTTGATCTAGACTGATCTTGGCCTTGATATTTGGCATATTTATGGGTTTTTTTAAGCTATAGAGATTGAATTTGGACAAATTGTGCAATTTTGCAAAATCATATCTATAATTCCTATGACTGACCTTAATTATGACCTTTTGACTTGCTTTCTTGTTTTAAAGTGCAATGATTATGAGGTGAGCGATATAGGGCCATAATGGCCTTCTTGATTTTTACTACTGTAGGATAATTAAAGATGTAACGATTGTACCAGTATGTTTGAGTCTTGGCTTAGCACTGCCATGTATAGATTTATTTATCGTATAAAAACTAGTCATATATTTGCAGAACTTTGTCAGTCAATTAATAACAAAATAATGTACATGCCATGGATATAAACAGATGCAAGTTCCGAGAGTAAAACAAAGCAAAACGAAACATCTGGTAACATACATTGAATAAAACATGTAATGGTTGGTATAATTTAAAACGAAAAATTAATATGTATAAGCACGATTTAAACTTAATATCTTACACTTGAAAATAGGATATACTTTTGCAAATACAAATGTGCGTGCTAAAAGTATATATGTTGAAATTATGCTGTTTGCAGTAAGTGCCATGTAACGAACTGCATTGCCATATTTAAATTTCCTCATAAAATATTAATTTTCAGAACAGTTATGTTTGTTTTTATATTGTATAAAAGCTGATGTCATCGATGAATGAATGAACATGTAACTTGTGAGGTATCAGCTAATTGTTTTGCTAAACAGGTACATTTTTGTATTTTGTGAATTTTGTTGCAACATTTGTCGCAGCGGTACGGGCGTCAAAATGTAGGTATTACAGATTGTACAACAAATGATGTCTTTTTTTAAAAACTTTTTACCTTTTTTATTCTTTAGAGTGCTTGTAAATGCATAAGATGTACGAATTTAATGGTTTTCTAATAGTTATTGATATCATTTTAGTAGATATTTGACTTTAGCTAACGAAAAAAAGGAAAAATTCAAGACACAGCTACTTACATTTCAGGTAAAACACATATAATGGGATAGTAACTTAATTAAACGGGATAACAATTGATGCAATAAACTCAATTCAAGTATACTAGCTTATCAAAGCTGGTTATAGAACATATTAATTAATGATAGTCGTTAAAGTTGATGAGCTAAAATAACCTACAAAAATTAAATAATTTAGAATTATGATTTTTCAACTTTCTTCTATTTTTGTTTTTGTTTTATTATAAAAACTGCATTTATGACATATATATTATATTGTTTTGTGTCCCTTATTGACCACTGGGTCCCTAATGACATATAATGTAGGCGGGTACGGTTTTTGCACACCCTTTAAGTCAAAATTGTTATTTATATCGTAACATCACTAATTTAATAAAGTAAAGTCGCAAATATAAAATATAATGTAAAGGCAAACACATTCTTTATGTTTCTATGTCTTATCTAAGGTTGCCAATGAAAACTAAAATACACAAAATTTATCCTGAAAAGTTAGTTTCCCTTGTTTTTAACTTTTCAATGGAAGTACTCTGCAGTCAGCAAGTGTTTCAAACAGCTAACAAGTTTATGCACGTAACACTACATAAAACACTGCTCGTTTGCACCCAAATATAAATTCTATCAGCGTCGTAATTTCCTTGATAGCTTTTTGTTATTTTAAGTAGTTCTTTTGGCATTAAATAACTGATCAGTATTCGAATATGATTACTTTTTGGATTCAATCTTATCAAAATGCAAAGTAAGCACAATACAAATTGATTTTTTTGTTTATTAATGATATATGTATGAAATGTCATTTTGTGTATATTGAAAATTGTTTGGCTGTAGCATATTGTCAAAGCATATAGGCTGTGTTTTAAGCCTCTTACTTTACCATAATGCAATATGACAGTTCTGGAAAGTTATAACTAGTTTCTTAGATGTGAGCTTTATTATCTTATAAGTACATCCTTATTATTCTCACACATTCTGCAGTTTAATGACTGGTCTGCTCCACTAAAGTAGCTGAACAGTAGTGTCAATTTTTATTTTAGCTGTTTCGCATGTACATAATAGATATATCTAATTAGGTGATTTGCTTTGTTCAAGACAACCCGGGGACAGCAACAACAGAATGTTGATATCCATTATATGCATTAAAATGTGTTCCATAGTTCTGTACTACACATGTCGTGTTTTTGACTTGCATGTAGTTAGATTGGGTGTCAAAGTAAATGAAAGAAAATGAAATTTTAATTGGGTTTATGCTTCAATATATACTAGCTTTATATGAGAGTAAATATCAAATCATCACCAAAATTGAATTGAACCAATTATTTATTATGTACCTAAAACTGTGTATCAATATAAATTTATCAAACCTGATTGTTTTTGAGAATATCATTTTGACCGACATTGTGTAATTACTTTGGAAAATGGTGTGGACACAGCTGATTCTGTTGCAGACGAATCGATGCAAGTGACCCATTGAGCGCAGCGGTCATTTCAGTTGACGACACTAAGTTAACATAATACCGAAATATCCCCAAACTAGTTCACTTGTTCTCTTCGCAATCAGGAATTCAGCTCAGCCACACTAGACTGTGTAACTATGGTTCTATTTGTTTTATGATATGTCTTGCATTTAATCAACAGTTTTTGGTTTTTTGTTCATGTATAGCCTATCCTATATTTTTATAAACATCGAAAGTGTGTTTTTTTTGAATGTAGCTCTAACATCGTAATGCACAAATATTCAAACGGACTCAATTGAAGGGCGCTTGTTCTACTTTCATCTTTTTTTGATGTTTTGTCCTAGTCTATTTCGAGCAGTAAGCCGTGAATGTACTTTAAGCTTATTGTAAAACAACGGAGAAACATAAAACTCTTGTCAAATTCAGAATTTACATTTAAAATTTTCAAACAAACATGAAAAAAAAATTTTTGTCGTTACTGTAGTGACCGTCTATTGCATACCGGGGAGTGTTATCACGTAACTATTTAGTAATTGGTAAAGTGACTTATTGATTCTTGTATTTGTAATGTTGCATTTTGGTGCAGTGCTAAACGGTCGTTATGTGACACCGCATCCATCATTTTACATAATTTCAATGTCTGGAACAAAAATGCATACGCAAATGTACAACAAATTGCAAATAATTACTTTAAATGGCATACTCGAAAGCAAAGAAAATGTGTATTTTATTAAATCCAACTACTAACTTTGGTAGTTAACTACTAAAACGTGAGAGATGACAGACTTCTCGGTAACAGACCATTTTGTTTTAATAAGAATCTTTAAAGGAAAGTTTCTTTTCGAAGATGCGAAGTGGGTTCCCTCTTAAGCTGGTCGAAGTATAGGGTAGTTTTAGGTAAAAACGGTGGATTCTGACACATGTATACAATTTCAAAATATTCGATCACTGAATACGTTGATTCCTTTTATCCTATATTGAGAAAGACTAGAGAAACCTGCAATAAACCGTCTGCCAAAAAGTTCATTAGACACTTTTTTGCATCAAAGTAGCACAGCTTATTAATATTAATATTTGCGTTTTACAGATTAGTTAAACACTAGATTTAATTGTTTTCTTTATTTCTAAATACACATGGCTGGCGTTTTGTTTAATGCACGTGCAAGAAGCTGAGCCTTAAGAGTCTGCCGAACGCAACGATGGCCTAAGCAGTCAGGGAATTTGACGATAGTGACACATGGGTCACCCTGCACGAGATGACGGACCTATATACACATGCCAATATCCGCTGATCGTATCATTCAAATTCTAAATAGCGTTATATAACCCTTGTATGTAACGCCATTTATTTGACACCATTCCATAATCAAGATTTCAATATCCAATTAAAAGCAATAAATGTCATAAACATACTAGACTCTTATATAAACAAAAGGGAAAAATCCAAAGTGTTTTGGTTATATGGATTGTGTTACTTTATCCATGCGGCCTAATTTGCAGACATACTAAGGTTTTGGAAAATATACTGTATACGCATCAATGTAAGATAATATATGATAAACATAAACAATTTAAACAGGAAACTGACACGGATGCGGAAAAAGGACATTAATTACTTTATGTCGAATTCCTCGTTGTAAAAACAGGATTTCTGTGGTTATTTGATTAATCACGTGGTTGTATTGTGCATACATTAATTGCGTTTATAACAGGGAAAGATTAATTATATTCAATTTAGCATAAATAAGTAGATATAATTAGTTTTTTGGTTTTCGTATGTGTTTAAATAAGTAGATATAATAGTTTTATGGTTTTCGTATGTGTTTATGGATATCACGGAATATACATACAGTGTATACTTTTGTGCATATATCTATGTTCGAACTGAACTGAAGTCTGCAGTACTATGTCTATCATTATGAAACTAAGTGACTGAAAAAAAAAACATTCATACCTAAGCGCAGTTCATAAATTCAACAAATTGTTAATAACCTATTGATTTAGGAAATAGATTTCACTTTGGAGTGATATATCGGTTAGTATATCACTGTGGGGAGTGTAAATGCGTAGTAATCTAATCACGAAGGTCGAAGGCCTGAGTGATAAATTACGAAGCATCTACACGACACACAGTGATATAATAACCGGTATATCATTCAAAAATAAAATCTATTTCCATTCTAACACGTTAATCTAAACAAAAAAATTTCTATGGGGTACTATTTGCTGCGCTTTCATGAAGTCGTGGTCTTGAAACTTGTAGTTTTCCGTGCATTCCTTGCATTTCGTGAAATTTTGGCTGTTCTGTTTTACTCCTAAAATAAAACGCTGTTCGTCTTATTTTTGTTGTTGATGATATTGCTGGCGATACCGGAAGTGAAGAAAATTTTACTACGATTTGTTTTACATCACGTGAATTCATTCACAACAATACCAATCCAAGCGTATTAGCGCATGCACACTCGTAGATGTTGTGTGAAAATTACACGGGAGGGAATTTCAGCAGTCAAAAATAGTTCCAGACGCCTGTCGTGATATACTTGATAGTTCTATAACGCTCAAATCATTCTTTGCGCATATAGGAGAAATTTCAAATAGTGTTAGAATAATCTATATACACTGCCTGCGTTCATTTCGAAACATAGTATAAGATGGATGTTATGAAGTATAGTTGAGAGTTATAAAATTAAAATAGTTATAGACATTATGGTACATGTATACGTATGTGTTTATGGATATCACGGAATTATACATACAGTGTATACTTTTGTGCATATAATTATGTTCGACCTGAACTGAAGTCTGTGGTACTATGTTTATCATTATGAAACTAAGTGACTAAAGTGCGTAGCACGAGTATGATCCGACCTCGACAAGATGGATCACATTATTATACTAATAACCCTTTTATTAAATACCTTTTGACACTTGGTTGCGCCAAAAACTAAATAAAATGACATTTTAAGCATACCATTGAAGAAAAACTCTTTTTTAGCACAAAAGATACGCGGTGTGCGACGTAATTTTATTGACGTCATCGTATAAAGAAGTAGTAACGATCCAGTCAAAAGCGACGTTGTTAACGTCATGTGTTTTTAGGGCCAGTTGAATGCACTCTTACAAATAATGCCGCACTGTCTGTATTGCACGTACATACAATACGGATTTGTTTTCTGTCAGGCCGTATATGATGGCTGAATAAAGGCTGTATTTTTGACAGAATATTAATAAGTATATGATAAATGTAGAGACTACATGTACGAGGTTTATTTCAACATAGGATTGGATATATTTGTCAATAGGAGTTTATTAACAAATATGAAAGTAAGACATAGATATTCAATTTAATATTCAAAAGATATCTTGCGATTAGTCTTTGAATTGACATTAAAAAAGAGAACAACTTCAACAACTGGACAGGTATGTAGTGTTGACATGTCGTCGCTGCCTTATTCAGTATTGTGTTTGAGGCGGGCAAACATTACAGCACTTTCCAGGAGGCATGTACTGTCCATCGCAGTATACTTGTGGGCAGTAAACATCGGCACCACATAAAACTGAAAAACGAAGAAATGTTTAATCCTTTTTATGCCAACAGTCTGTTCTCCTTAACACGCTAAAGAAATAATAGTTGATATCTATCTTGAAAAAAAGTTGCGCAAAATTCTTTGAATTAGTCTATATAAAATTACCATTTGTGACCGGATCCATACAGTGATATCCACATCCATTACTGCAGCATTTCTGGTTCCCTCCGCATTCAAAATCACCTGTACATATGCTTGTACAATGATTAGGAGGTCTGGTAACAGCAGGGCATTTTCCTGGCCTTTTACCAGCTGGGAAGAAGTAGAAAAAAAATCAACGTTTAGATGTTTATATAAAACTTCCTAGAACGAAAGCGAAAGAACTTCGCCAATTATGAATTTATGCCAAGACGGCAATTTTGTAAATATTTGATTTAAACAATGTATTTAACAGTGAGTTTATTGACTTTTCAGACATTAAACAGAAGTAAGATACATGATAAACGTCTATTCAACATATTCGAAGAACGGCCAACTCCTTTTTTTTGCCCAGTCTATCTCAATGCATTGAAAGCTAGGTACTAATAATATTCACGCAAATCACATTTGATCCGCCTACATGAAATATACTATGTATTTTTAATGTATTTACTATTTTATAGTTTAAACAATACTATGATTTTGTTGTACATAATTATTTGATGGGACTTGAATAAAATAAAATAAAACACAAATGTTATTGTCATTAAGTCTTACTTGTTCTTGTGTTCGCACGTATTCTTGTAAAACGGCTTTAAATGACAACACTGTGGCGTCGATATAATTTAACAAGCTTGCATTTTATTAAAATGAGGATTAGTCGAATGAATTTTTCAATGATCATATTTGTAGAATACAAAAGAAAATAGATATACCTGGTGGACAGATTGGGCAGCAGCGTCCTGGAAAAGTTACAGGAATAAGACACTTTACAGCCGGACATTTCAGAAAAGGTGGACAAGCACCACTTCCCTTCTTTTGTCCGAGCACTGCACAAGAAGAACACAATAAAGATAATATCATCAATTTGATATCCATTATATCTCCTTTGAACCACTACCTTAGATTTGAAATGTTGCATGAGTCGTATATTTGTTATATATAGTTAGCATTTACGTCATTAAATTGAGTGTTTACAAAAAAGGCAAATTGAAACAAATTCTTTGCAATAATACATTTCAGTTGACAGGTCATAATTTGAAACAGGAAACAAAGGAAGAAAACAAATTAATTATGTCTTTAGGATATAAAGTTACACTGCGTAACAGTACGAACACAAGTCTCTGGCAAAATGTAAGTCGCTTTTAATCGATACTTATAAATTCAGTTGAATTAATCAATTTTGTTTATTGAGTATTCACTAAACGATAAAGATAGTTTCTTGACTTGATAGTTTCTTGGCAGCTCTAGGTTCGAGGAGCATCCCTCAATTGCCTTTGAATACTTCAGTTGTAAAGGAAATGTAATCAATAACGTTCCCGGTATTAATTATGCGACAAGTTCTGTTTAGCATACATTTAAATAACAATACACAAACTAAAGTTATTCATTTTAACAATGACGCATTCTGGCTCGTAACGAACAACCAGTATAGTAAATAGTTGCACAACAGAAACATTCTGCACAAATAAAGTTACATGTTGATGCCCTTGAATCAACCGTCCCCCCTCCACATACACAGTGCAGACAGTATAATACCATTGACTGTTAATTTGACTGTTAAATTGGACTGTTAATGCTACTCTATATTTACATTTTAGTTCATTAATCTTATATAACATGTCATTTAGGGGGAAAACTCCCTTAGACTTTTTCTTTGAAAGGCCATATACTGTAATGTAAATTATTTTAAGACTGACAGTCGTATACTGTTAGCATTAGTCTTATAACTGCCTGACCGAGCACACTCCTATTAAACTGATGTCTCCTTTCATGTGCTTGTTTAAAACAAACAGATGATTGCAAGAAGAACCATGTTTGAAAACCGCTAAAAAGTACTTTAAAATAACTGCTACAAAAATGCAAAATATAAGTATTTTTTTATTCACTCATCTTCACCTTACATAGTTTATATATGAAGGTTTAACATAAAAAACAGCGTGAACATTTTAAACTTGCGGAAACATCAAATCCAACACAAACAACACTTATTTCGATTATTTTTACAAATTGAATAGTTTCAAGGCTGATAAAGAGCTCTTTAAAGAAAGATGTACATATAAATTGTTTAGTTCTCAGAAAGACAAATAAAATATTTAAAACTGAAGCTCTCTTTACTCGCAGAAACAACAAGTTTACTCAAATGATTTCCAGGCTTTCTATTTAAGGTCAACGAGGGTAACTGTTTGTTTTAAGTGGATATTGTATATATCTTAACGCACAATGATACCCTTTTAATATTTTTAGTGATACTGATGCAGTATAGTAGATTAAAGTGACATTATGCGCATCTTACTGCACATTGTGTATTTTTGGTGACAGTTTTATAAAGGCAGTTTTCGGTTGCTGTGCATTTAAATGTGTTAAATTAATGATAATGCCGTATTATTATTTGAAGTTGGTGCTTTAGAAATAAAAAATTCGGACTGATAAAATTATAGTTCCTTTCTTCGCAGAGATGTCCCTTGTGTTTTTGTTGTTGGTAGAGATTTCGGCAGTGGAAGGGAAGCAACTGCATGCAGTTGTTATTTTCTAAAAAGACTCTCCCAGTCAAAGGTTTTGGGGAACACTCAAGACACAGTGATGAAGAATTACTTATATGGGTATACAAGTGTAAGAAGGTACACATGGGCGGATTATACGCACTTTCAGGGCCATCAGAATCAAGTGAAAATATACATTATAAACAGAGTTATTTATTTTACAAAAGACTTTATTCATAGAAACTGACAACATATGTTAAAAATATCAAGTTAAAATTAAAATGTTAAAAGTCGAAACAGCAAAAAAAATATTGAATGGAACTCGGCGTTCCAAGCTTCCTCTAGCAGCGTTGCTCGGCGTTCAAAGTTAGCCGTTCAAAACATGCTCCGTCGTTCCAGTTAGCCATATTTTCTCATCTGTGAAAGTTTAAACGTTCCTATCTTCCTCAATCGTGAGCTAATGAACCTGATACTGCACGGTAGTATCACGGAGGGTTCAGATTTTAGGATAGCATGCCAAAATACTACATTATTTGAAAAACTGGAATATTATTAGGCCGTTTCCGACTGAAATTGATGATTTAAACGGTTTTGCGTTTCTTTACTCGCCGTAGTTGCTTGTTACTTCAAAGATATTCCAAGAAAAATACATTGGCGTGTAGGTCTCAAAGTCTGTGCAGGTTACCTGTTCATAGAGACACATACAATTATAAAAAACAAAGAAAATTCTACACCACCTGTTTCCAAGCTAAGAATAGCTGCTCAGAGTTCGAGATGCCCTCAGAATTCAAACCCGTAGGATCATCACTGTGATACAGTGCGATAAAATTTCAATAAAATCTTCCTTACACTCTTTTCTCGTACAATCAGCTTGATGTAGAACTATAGTTTTGACACTATTTTCAAACTACATGTCATTTAAATTAATTAAACAAACCGTTATTATTGTTTACAGAAATAAATAGTTCCTGTATTAATCAACCGGCAAAGTTCAATCTTAATACAAATATTAGTTTCTTATTTTCGGAAAGTCAGCTAGAAGGTCATGTACTATAAATAGAAACTGATTTTTTAAGTTGGTCTATATTTAGACATTGGTCTGGTATAGGGTCAGGATACAATACCAATGATTTAATGGTGTAATGCCTCAATGTATATCATATGTGAACGACAAGTACACTCACGGTATATAAACGAAAGTAAATGTATAAAATGACGATACAGTTTTCAAACTACTAAATGCAATTAATTTTTCGTCAGCTGACATCTTTCGAAATCACCTTTTATTAGTATTTCAATACTTTTATTTGTTGTTTATATTTTCCTTCGAATATTTAGATAAAATATATGTCTAGTTGTTAACTTATCAAAGTTGCATGTACTTGGTGTACTAATAATTGCTCTGTTTTATGATTCGTCCATAACTATTATTTGCATTTTTTTCAAATCTGTACGTGTATCACCGTATTCCTTAAAATGGGTTATTCATTCCGAAGTCAGAGTTTAGGGTTAAGTAAGTTATCCACGCTTCAGTGGTTGAAAATAATTTCAGTACAGTAGTTCATTAAGATACACGCAACTTATTTACGTACACATTTGTCTTTTAACTTATTATAGGATATTTTAGGTTTATGGGACACTTGAAATAACAGTCGTGAATATACAAAAATAAAGAAAAGAAATAAAGATAACAAGGTACGTTTTTAAATACTTTTTGGGCAGTAGTATTGTTTATTAGTACTGCTTTCATGAAGGTACAAAATGATTCATATTGATTGTGTGCCCTTTCAAAGAAATGCTTTTACAAGAGTAAGTGAATAGTTTTGTTAAGAATAGTAATTTTGGGAAATTTTGTTATCGATTTCAGTTGTTAAGTAAGCTCACTAATAAAATTGAACTTGAATTTCCGAACAGAAATGTTTTCAAGTGGTGACTGATTTCAGCGATTTCGTCCTAGAGTGTCGGTGCGTCTGAAGGCGCCAACACGCCAGGGCGACAAATAAAGCGCGCCAATACGACATATTTGTTGTTTTGGTCGGGTCGCCAACACGCCAACTCGAGAAAAATGACAAATGTGATGTTTGTTAAAGTCTGTCTGACCACCCTACTTTTATGAGAAATAGCTAGGTCTTTCGGATGAGACTTTATTTAAAAACGTAGGTCCCGTGTATCGATGCTATACATTGGGCAATTTAAAAAGAACAGAATGTTACTATTGAATTGGGATAATTTCTGTATCCGGACCTAAAATATCCAACGTTTTATAAAACGGTTGGTCGTATGGACAAGTTACGGCAATGGTTATCGAAGTTATTTAAGCATAATTACAAGACAAGTCAATCTATTTTGACGCGAACTTGCAAATATTGTTCTTTCCAGATCAATTATATCCACTCTTTTTTCTAGTTAGAATTGATTATGTGACTAATATTGTATAATGATTCAAATTCCCCATGCCAAACTGGAGTTACAGCCTTCAATTTTTCAAACTAAGACGGAACTGCACTACAACAAGGTAATCTCAGTAATAATGTATTACGACGATTTCCAACAATTTAAGATGTAAATGATTAATATGTTTTGGTATTAATGGCAATGTTTATGTTGACTTCGTTGTATGTTTGTCACTATACCGTACATTCTTTTCGCCCAGCGTTAAATACTAAAAGCTAAAGATATTTCACATTTCAATAAATCAACAGGCCAGCAAAACACCGTCGTTAAGCCATCTATAGAAAATTAATTCATCAGGCATCAATTTTTTTATAAAACGACGGCCTTGTTCAGTCAATCCGAAATATTCACACACATATAGTAAAAGCCTGATACAACATGTTTTTTCAACTTAATTGTTGTTTGTATATGATGCTTTAATGAAAAGCTTCAAAATAATTCAGCATTGTAAATAACAACTTCAATTCTTTACCTGTATAAAATTCGCTTAAGGAGTTTGGTGTACAACGCTTTTCAATTTAGCCAGGCATTTTTAAATTTTATAAAATTTAGAGTAATTTCGTGATATCACAATAGTATTGAGTAACAACAGCTTCAAAACTGGTTAGGTTTAAAATTGATGGGGATAAGGGGAAACACTATGATTCCAACATAAGGTCAAGCCAATCATAATTTCAAGTCACTCTATCAAATACTTCTTGTTTTACTATTATATACGATCTATTTTAGAGTACTAAGTTAATGTCTATATAAAGACATTTAGTAATATTCAGGTGATTTAAATATCTATGTAATTTTAACACAATTTACGTCCAATAATGAAAAGTAAGTCTTAACTCAATCAAATTCAATTTCCTACTTTTCTACATAAAAAAGTTAAGAATTCATAGAATATGCTCCGCCATTGCTTTTTGACATTACTTTCGAGGTCTTAGTATTTACTTTCAAGTAAAGTTTTACAACCTCTCTTCAACAACACCAAAGGGAACATCAACTTTTGTTTGTTGGGAAGAGGTTGTTGCTCTAGGGAGGTTAATTTTTTTCAGATATAATTGCTTTGGGAAATAAAATATAAGATAGAAAAATTTTTGCTCTTCGAAGGTGTTGCTTAGAGGGGTTTGACTGTACTTGACATTACTTTTGATGTCTTAGTATTTTTTTTCAAGTCAAGTTTTACAATTACTGTATTACTTGACATTACTTTTGATGTCTTAGTTTTTTTTCAAGTCAAGTTTTACAATGACTGTATTACTTGACATTACTTTTGATGTCTTAGTTTTTTTTCAAGTCAAGTTTTACAATGACTGTATTACTTGACATTACTTTTGATGTCTTAGTTTTTTTTCAAGTCAAGTTTTACAATGACTGTATTACTTGACATTAGTTTTAATGTCCTAGCTTTTACTTCCAAGTCAAGTTTTACAATGACAGTATTACTTGACATTACTTTTGATGTCCTAGCTTTTACTTTCAAGTCAAGTTTTACAAAGACTGCATAGTCGTGTACAATGGTTGGCTGAGTCTATCATGTACATACCGTAATAAAGGTAAAGTCATTACCCCGTTCCCCACTGCAGATGAACATATCTTCAAGGTCATCTATACAAAGTGAAATTAAAAAGTAAGATAAGAACTTCTCTTTTCTAACGCTATATGGATACTGATGTTAGTAAGGATACACTTTAGACTTGATTTATATGTGTATGCAGGAACACGAGAATATCTCTTTCATGAAATCAGTGTTTGTCATAAAATGAGACGTTTTCTTATTTGCATTTAAACATTATGATGAAGTGAAAGTTGCACCAGCCTGAGGACTGCTATCGGCAAATGAGTTTTCATTGCACTTATTTAAAACGCAAGGTTATCTCAATCTGTGCATACTATCCGTATCATCACTCGTAAATTTACATATTATAATCACCTCATCCGCTATCATTAATGCATTTTAAGTGTTTTTTAAAAAGTAGATTAAGTACACTGAAGAAAACAATAAAGAAAATTAGATGTAAATTATATCGTGAAATGTAATAACAACATGTATGTATTGCAATGAATATATGCAAGCTAACATTTGCAAAAACTCTTTGTGTAAGATACAGACATTACTAATATAGAGCAATATCTGCACCTACAATCAATTTTAACAGTCTTACAGCTAAAATCTTAAACATGTTTACGCACTAAATGACGAGTAATTTAATATGCAGCTTTCACCAAACTATATTTCAAATTCTATCCTGAAAACAAATTACTTCCATTATACATCACAAATAATGACAATACGCAGATCCTTTATTTTAAGCAAATTAACGAATGCAAATATCTGTACATGTACAGTAGTGACAAAATTTCCCTCGTCTTTGATAGCAAATGACATTTTGCTACAACTATTGTTACTTTGTCCAATATTGCCGAAACATTCAGTTTTGGAAACTTAATAAAATACAAGAAAAGGACATCAGTTTTAAGATGTGTACGCTATTACAACTGAAACATAATTATATATCATATATGTAAAATGTTAAACAATATGCCGGAAAAAGTAATATATAAATAAAATGAAAATAAATGACACTTTTTGAGTTTTCTATTTGTATTTGCCTGATATTGCAAATCCAGATAACATAATGTTCCGTCACTATAGATGGGCTAGATAGATGAATAAGTAGTTTAAAAAAACAAGAAGTAGGTTAAAATATCAGAATCAAGGTTATCCAAAAGTAGAAGTGATATTAAAAAACATAGTTTATTGTAAATGACAAAAAGTTAAAACGGACATCAGAAAAAGCTTCAACACTTGGTTTTGTCTTTGAAAATGATACAAAGAAACTTTATACTTCAAATTTAAATTCAGAAATATCAGAAGCTACATCAGCTCTGAAAAGCTGGCAAAAACATAATTTATCATTGCTTGGAAAAATAACAGTTTTAAAATCCTTTATTCTTCCAAAATAACTGTATCCACTGACCGTTCTGCATGACCCTCCTGTAAATATTATAAATAATATGAATATACTATTTTATCAATTTCAGTGGGCTAATAAACCAGATAAAATATCTCTGAAAATAATAAGACTGGAAATTGATAAAGAGGGGTTAAATATGATTGATTTTAAAACAAAATTATATACATTAAGATGCGGCTGGGTGTACAGAATATTTGATAAAACTAACAAAGGCTACTGGAAAAACAGGTCACATCTACAAATACAAGCTTATATAATTGCTCTTATGGACAGACCTTTATAAAATTTGCTTCAAATCAAAACTACTGGAAAAACTGTTATAGACATGCACTTGAAAAGTGGGGTGGTAAACTGGTGTTTAGGTCTAATCTTCAAGAAAAAGACGTAATAAAATGTGCAAAAATAAATTTCTTTATAACCTTGTTACCAGCTGGACAAGAATTAATTTTAGCACAAAAATAGATAACATACATAAAGAAATACTTTGGATAAACTCTAACATCAAATTGAGTAATTTTTTCTGCGATTGTTTATAAGTCCCGGCCGACCGTGGGACTTCTCCCTGGGTGAACTTGCCAAAACTCCCGACAGGCGCAGGATGAAGAGATACATATGCAGACACAAGGGAATCCGGGTACTAGACCCTAGCTCCTTTTACAAATAGACCCATTGGTTCTTGTTTACATGCCCGGTGTATAGCACCGATACACGTGAGACTACCTCTGGGTTTCTAACCCGTTCATCTCTAGACGGGTAGGAAACACTGAAAAGCGTTTCTGAAATTTCCAGTACCTTAGCCGGGATTCGAACCGGGGACCTCCGGATTGGTAGTCCAGAGCGTTAACAACTTGACCACTGAAACCCCTTAAATTGAGTAATAAAACAATCTTCGATAGAAAGCTATATATAAGAGGTATCAATTTTGTAGAACATACTTATAAACGCTTTTATAATTGTTTTAATCAAAGTGACATTATGCGCATCTTACTGCACATAATGTATTTTTGGTGACATTTTTATAAAAGCAAATTTTTGTTGCTGTACATTTAAATGTGTTAAATTAATGATAATGCCGCATTAGTATTTGAAGTTGGTGCTTAAGAAATAAAAAAATCGGACTGATAAAATGATAGTTGATTGTGTCGTTTTTGTTGTTGGTAGAGATTTTGGCGGTGGAAGGGAAGGAACTCCTGCATGCAGTTCTTTTTTTCTAAAAAGACTCTCCCAGTCAAAATAAGAAAAGTGATATTTGGAAAGTTATTATTTCGTACTTGTAGCGGGAAGAGTTTGGTGTATTTGGTTAAAAGCTATTATTTCCTCTACCCTTTGGTACACACACCTATTTCAGCTAGATTTTTACTTGAAAAGAATGCGCATAATTCCACTTTAAAAAAGCATTTATAAATATGTTTATAACAGAAGTAAGTGTCCTGCTTTATAGTCTGAGCATTTCGGTGATGATCTTCGATTTTCCATGCATCTTAGCACTGATACGTGGGAGTAAATGCACTCATGAATTATCTAAAAAGAGAGTGGCAATTGACTTTGTCATGAAGCAGTAGTCGCATTCAGAATAGATGACATCATCTTGATTATCCATATAGGCTGTCTAAAACATGTGATTTCGTACTACAATAAAGTAACAGGCATATGTGCTAGGCATGTACAATACACATTTGTCAGCAAGTGTAACAAGAATCTTTAAAAATGAAAATACTTTATGTTTATGTACCTTCGAATTGATGTATAAGGTTTAACAATGGAAAGGAAATGACAAAAAAGCATGATATGTTCTTACTGTTGCCAATATTTTTTCAAGGAATACCTGTATTCTTGAAACAAGACCTAATTAACCCTTATCGACATCAGATGAGGGTGACCATTTTACAACTTCTTAGAATGCTTACCTGAATAAAATATCATATAACAGGACAGTCTAAAAAAGTTAGAATGTTTAATAGCCAGCATAGGACTCAAAACGTATCATTAAAGGGACATAAAATCATTATCTAAAATAGATAGCGCACACATTATACACATTCATAAAATCCACCTCCTTATCACAAACAAGTAGTGTGCGAGTAGCGTTTGCTTGTTTAGTGCTAGACTGGAATAGAAAAGTGAGTGCTTTCTTTTTTCTCTGCTTCGGTTTTGGTATTTTTACTTCCATTTTGGCAATTTAAAATGAAAATTTTATTATAATGGTTTAATATGTATTTACTTCTTTATTGTTTGTAGTTCAGAAAAATAAAGAATTTATCGGAAAAATATGTCAAGATTTTATGTTAATTCTGATTTGTTTAAACTTCAGCAAAAATGTGAAAGTGTAAATTTTTAATTTAATTGTAAATTTGAATAAACATTTTTAAACGAAAATGTTGACATTTTATTAATCTAATTAACGCGTGAAAATCTTGACTTTGTTATGAACGTAACACGGATAGTCGCAGAAAAAGCAACAGTGACAGATAATTTATGCAGATACTATAGAGATCAGATTATTCGTACGGATTATTTGCTGTTTAGAATAAATTATAAACAATCGAACCATTTATTTTTAACAACAAAATTAAATCACAGTTTCGTAACAAATATAACTTAAAAAAACATCGACTATGTTTGTTTGAAAAGTGCCAGTATTACGTTGTCATTAAGTTTTGTGAGGTAACATCAACTGACGTATAATATAAGTTTCTTATATGAGCACGAGGTTCAGATTAAAATATCCGTCACTTCGGGTAACTGTTTTGGCGGGAACGATGGACGAGGCTCTGCCGAGTTCCCGCGAAACAGTTACCCGAAGTGTCGTTTAAATTTCCTTGCTCTATCTTCGAAAACAACAAAGTATGTCAAAAAGTCATGGTCAATGACATTTCGTAAAAACGAAATAAATTTACTACCTAAAAACGAAAAAAGATTTCGTAAAAACGAAATGAGATTTCGTAAAAACCAAATAATGTTATTTCGTACTGCAATGATTGACGTAGCTAAATTGCTGTGTTCAAAGGTTTCGATTAAGCTTTCGCTTTAAAAAAGGTTCAACTCATCTTCGATCTTTGGTTAAAGAGTATGTGGAACTTGTAGTGCCAATGTCGCGTAACTTTTTGTTGGTACTTTCCTCATGTGTTAATAGCATTCTTGTCTAATCTCATGTATTTTATCTATGTCCTCGGCTATTATTTTTCACCATTACTAAATCCAGGGTGTGTTGCTGATCTTCATATTTCACTGATATATTACTGATTTCAAATTGTTAAATAATTTCCCTTTCTTAAGAGTCACATTTGTCTTAGCTAAAGATATGTGAGAAAACAACTTTTGTAAGTCTTAATTATTCGAGATAGCGGGGATAACAGATACCATATCAAGCTCTAATTTCCACTCTTTTCCCTCTTTACCGGCAAAACAGTGATAACGTCCGATCTGTTGTATATTATGCTGAATTGCAAAGAAAGCTTGAAGCTTACCGAGTCCGCTTCCTCAAAACAAAAACCAGTACTGGTGTCATATAAGGAGGTTGCAATTGATAATAACAGTATGCGTGGTAATATATTAATAATTACACTATGTCAATGAGTTGAACAACAACAGGATTTTTACTGCCAAACAGGCGCATAAACTGTAAACTAAAACAACATTCTATTTCGCTGAAATGGCAATATCATTCGTCAAAAGAGTGTTTCCTCAAAAATGAAGTGTACACTTTTTTGCAAAGAGAAAATACATATTGAGACAGCATGCTTAGGTAAGAAAGTTATCGCACACGAACGTTTCAAGTGGTAGAAGAAATGGTGTCTGTTACTAGAAATACGATAGTACACAGGCAACAATTAAATTTGGAATTTGGTCTGAATCCACTTCTGAAGCTTATATAGTTGTGCGGCTTTTGAAATTACAAACTATATGTATAATACTATGGTATTTATTACAACTTTTGTGCAAGTGATTAATTGTATGATGTGACTTCTTGTAATATTATGACGCCAAAGTTGAAAAATAATTTTCTTATGCATATCTGACAAAGTTACAACCAGCAACTGAACACAAACTATTCTGAAACTAAAAGAAAAGAAACTAGAAAAAGATCATCTGTTAGTTAGCTATTCACTATTGACTTAAAACAAACCTAAGATTCTGAACTGGACCCTATAATGTTGTAAATGGGAGTGTTACTGATATATGAAATAATCATAGAATGAGACAAAATTCCTCACATTTTTGTGATCGGATCATGTATTGCGGATGTTTTCTGTTCACTTATGTAAGCTTTATAGGGCCTTGTGCTTTATTGACGCAAGAATGTGTGAAGTTGTCAATTACAACATGATTTGGGTATAGGATCAATTGAACTTAGCATCATAATGAAAAAAGAAGACATGGTGACGCGAAAGCTTATTAAATATTTTACAAAAAGGGACAAATTTTAATTATGAACTATTTTACATAAGAAGACGCCAGTCTCAAAATTATAGAGGGTAAACACTCTAATCACCTGCAAACATTAACTCAAGACTATTTTAATTTCCTTTTCGTTTGTAATTAAAATTACAAAGCATGGTTTGTTTTGTAGACGTTATTTATACTTAAACTAAAAAAGTATTAAAACGACATATTTAAATTCAGGCGTGAATTTGCATACATATAGATTGAATATGCATATACGACAGGCAGACTTGTGTCTAACCTAATGGAATATAATGTCCTTGGGTCATGTGGAATATTTCGGAACACGTACATACCAAGTGTGCAAATTGACAGAAGAAATAATTTATGTCCCTCTCAAACAAAACTCTACCATTTTTTGTAAATGAAGTAACGTATGGCTGAGAGTGTATAACTACCTTTGTTGTAGCGATTGTTTGAATCTTTATATTGTTTACTTACTACACATGCCAGTTTCAGGTTGAAATCCCAGGATCACATTGATTGTACTGATTTCGAACAAGTGACAAATGCCCCCGAAAAAGGTGTCTCACAGTCTGTGCCCTCTCCATGTTCTCATTAAGTGTGCAATGTAATTTTAAAATCCTTCCAGGCATGACAAAGTTACAATCCAGACACAAATTATGCCTATATACAGGATTTCATTACATTCAAACTGTAAGTGTGGCCTTGACCTTTGATGTAGGGACATGGGTCTTGCACGTGACACGTCGGCTTGATGTGCTAGACATTTGTGCCAGGTTATATTAAAATTAATCAATGCATGACAAAGTTACAGTCCAGACACGAATGTGTGCATATATACAGGATTCCATTACCCTCGAACTCTAAGTGTGACCTTGACCTTCAAGGTAGAGACGTGGATCCTGCACGCGACACGTCGTCTTGATGTGCTAGACATTTGTGCCAAGTTATTTTAAAAGCTTTCAATGAATGACAAAGTTACAGTCCGGACACGAATGTGTACATATATAGAGGATTCCATTACCTTCAAACTCTAAGTGTGACCTTGACTTTTAAGATAGGGACGTGGGTCTTGCACGCGACACGTCGTCTTGGTATGCTTAAAATTTGTGCCAAATTATTTAAAAATCCTTCAATGCATGACAAAGTTACTGTCCGGACACGAATGTGTACATATATAGAGGATTCCATTACCTTCAAACTCTAAGTGTGACCTTGACCTTTGAGGTAGGGACATGAGTCTTGCACGCGACACACCTTCTTGATGTACCAAGTTATTTCAAAAGCTTTCAATGCATAACAAAGTTACAGCCCGGACACGAAAAAATGTAAGGTTGGAAGCAAAGACGGACAGACGGACGGTGCGATTTTAATATGCCACCCTTCGGGGGCATAAAAATAGATCAACATTATCAATTCATCATTGAAAAGGATACTGCAAGTTATATTTCTACCATGTACATTGATTTAAACAATAAAGTTAGGAATGATTTTTGTTCAAATTTAGATGATTTCCGCCAGTAAGACATCTTTCTTGGTAAAATAAGAGCTACGTATATATGTGATCCTGGGACTAACCTTTTACTTATAAACTTAATCGACGAGGCTTACACATTTTGCTGCAAGCCATAATACCAATTTGCTTGTTATAGGTTTTGCAATATTATGAATAGGAAGCATGCTAACAATACTTTATTTTCATATTCCTTGAACTCGAACTCTTGTCTGTGAACCTTTGGCGTAGGGATTTTAGATAATAATGAAATGTGTTAAGTCTAAATGATCGACTTGAAAAATCGAATATATAGTTATATCATTGGATACGGAAAACTTGGTATGCTGTTGTTTTCTGTGTAATCTCTAAAGAAACATCAAGTAAGCATTTAAAGCTATAAAATAAAGTTATCACGAAGTTCAAGGCCTGACTTGACAATCATATAGTACATTTTCCCTCATATCTTTCAAGTGGGTTTCTTGTCTGGTGCCTTTTTCACAGTTTGAGGATTTATTCATCTATGTGTAAGTCTGGATTTTGAAAAATACTGAGTTTGGTGGTGCTAATGTACTATCTTAATTACTTTTACATGTATCTTTTAAACTCATTTGTTATCTATAAAGACTTCTAAATATAAGGAGTTGTATCATGACACTGTGTGAGTGTTCTTGTATTGTATGTCTTACAATTATAACCTAATAACCTTACTACCGTTACAGATCTCTGTTTTACCTTTAATTCTAATTTTAACATGAAAAGCCTTTACATGTGAAATAATGAAAGCATTTCCTTTCAGTCTCTTGTAAAATGTTTGGTGATTCAGAAGTTGTCTGTGTCATACTGCTATGTTTGGTTACCTTGAGTAAGCAGGTCACAGAGGATGATAGAGTTAGAGATTATTTATCAGGAGTGGACGGGTACAATGTCAGGGCTGAGAGGATGTCAAACCGAAATGCAATTTCTGCATGGGCATATTACACCAACATAACAAGCTACAACAGAGCCAAAATGGTAAGAGTTTGCTCTACGTTAAGTATATCTTAATCTTATGTTAAAGTGAACACAGTTGCTGTGACATATCTTGTTTAGTTTACAAAACGGTTGTCTTCTGTCTATGTTTTTCTTTCCATCAAAGAATGCATGAGCATTTAGACACCCAAAACAAAGTATCAGATACGTGTAATAATGATTATCTTTTTAGACTGAAACGAGTCTGCTATCTTCGGAATTTGCCAAGAACGAATCAATTAAAGCGGCTCAGTTCAATGTCTCTGCACTGACTGACGAGAGTCTAAAGAGGCAGATCAATATGATTCTTGATGTAGGAATCTCTGGGTATGAGGACACAGAGGTCTTGAAACGGGTATGCTTTATCATACTAATATACTATAGTTTGCGTATTAATGATTGTGATTTTTTAAAGCAATCTAATTATGTAACCTGGATGTGGTCTCCCAGTGAACAAGTGAAAGTCTTACCTTATGTTGCGTAATTTTGTTTAGCGCATGTCTTAAAATGAAGTAAACAATTCATTTAAAACTTAGAATAAACTGTATTGCAATGGAATTGGCCTATTACATGTCTGGGCTTATTGAATATATTTATAATACACACCGATATGGGGGTTTTGAAATTTAAATTTGGTATGTAGTGGATATACTCTTTCATTAAGTACGGCTAACTTGCAACACAATGAATAGTTCACGAAAAAGTAATTAACATTGTCAGAAATTGATTTGGTTTTGTAGCTCTTTCATTTTAGCCTTTATTAATATTGGTATTTCCTATCGAATATGAAATATTGACTGGGCTGATCTGACCGGTCGTATGGCTTGAATTGATTGTGCGAAGACATATTCGCACGAGTTAGACAGGGTAAAAGGGAAAAGAAATTCACAAAATACTTATAATTAACAAAATCAACTCGAGCGATACAACCCCCAAAACAGCACAGCCATTGTAGTTTGTCCTTTATATGCCTTACATCTAACGACAATAATTGTACAATATATACTATTTAGCACATTCTTCTTCATACGATGTTGTGGTATAGATCTGCATAATGCTGAATGACACAATAATTTTTATGAAAATATAAACGATTTGTTTCCTCAATAGATAACCAACCTTAGGGCTGAAATGACCGGTATTTATAGCTCAGCCAAGTGGTGTAAAACTCCTTCGGACTGTAAACCTCGAGAACCAGGTTGGTGCTGTAACTTGAAGGATTTCAAAAATGTTAAAATCACAGCGCAAAGCAAAGTATTACACACTAGGTTGTAGTCGTGGTCGTATTTTGAGCTCAAAAACGTCATTGCTGAAAAAATTGAGAACCATCTTTAGAAATTTACAGGACTAAATGTTTCGATTCTCAGATTAGAAGAATGTTTGAAAGCTTACGTCATCGTTGAAGTCATTACTCCTTGTAAATAAGTTGTTCAGTTTAATCTTATCGACATGCATGTACAAATGATGTTTCTCAATTTTCCTTGTTTCTATCACAGTTTTCAGGTTTAGATGATAAAGTATATAAATATAGCTATGTGTGATATCTGAACTATTTCCAATGACCTTCAAAAGGTCCTTAATAGTGTTCATATCTTCGGCTAATACCTTATCGTAAAGAAAGAACTTGCTTCATATCAGATATCTGATTAAACATCTTTCAAATGCAAATTAAAAATAACACTATAGATCTGACGGATATCATTACAAACAGTCGAAATTATGAGGAACTGAAAGAAGTGTGGAAAGGTTGGAGAGATGTTAGTGGAGCCAAACTGAAAGACCAATATGCGGAGTTTGTGCAGCTTATGAACAAAGCAATAAAGGCTGGCGGTAAATAGTAAAACAAATGAGTTTCTCTACAGATGTATGACTATTAAATGTACTTAAAAAATTGGACAGTATTTTGAAAGCGTGTTTCGAAGGAAATGTGAAATACGCAACACAAAACATTTTCTATATTTACGGTAACATTATGTCATTTACTATATTTACTGTAACAGTAATCACGCGATATAAAACATTTCCTAAATTGATGGTAACAGTTTTAGCCGTCTCTCAACGACGAAATATAAAGTAAATTGTTGTAAGGACTTACCAAACTGTTTCATACTTTGCATTAGTTATATCCAACTGACGTTATTCTTACTACATTTGCGTTTATTTTGATGAATACCATTTCCGAGGAAGTTATAAGTAGCTAATATCTAATAACACTAAATGAAATACAGATGCGTCTTTGGCGTGAATAAAACTTTGTTACACTGTTTACATACGATTCTTTTAAAGGAAGGTACGCTGATATGGGAGAGTACTACAGGTCTTGGTATGAACAAGATGACTTTGAAAATGACGTGAAACGTCTGTTTGATGATTTAAAGCCTCTATATGATCAACTTCATGCATATGTTCGAAGAAAGTTGAAAGCTCATTATGGTGCAGAACACTTTCCAACGTCGGGACATATTCCAGCACATATATTTGGTAAGGAAACCTGCATGATCATCAGGTCAACGTGTACATGTATATCAAGGCATTGAAAGACATGCACACTTATGGATGTAGGGATTGATATCTAACTTATAACATGCGATTAAGCATATGTGACAACTTGTGTACAATACTGAACTCGATAACAACATAACATCATGCTCATAACGAAATACCTTGACAAATATCACGAACTACACGCGCGCCTTGTCTTTGACAATAAAATTCAAGGAAGTGTATATTATGAGCTACATAAAGTCTAATTTATTTGATAACCTCTTGACATTACATGTAATCTTGTTCATAAAGCTATGTTATTTAAAAATCGGTCAATGTATCTCGATTATAGCTTGTGGTGTTCATATGAATATCTTTTATTTCATAGGAAATATGTGGGCACAGCAATGGGGGAACATATATGATATTCTAGAACCCTACCCAGGTCAGGGAAAACAATCACTTACAACAGAAATGAAGAATCAGGTACACTTACCTCTACATATCATAGCTTTTTAGTTCTGCTGGGGCATATTCCGAGTTAGAAGATCTATGGACAAAAAATCCCAAACTTATAACAAGGTTATCATAACATAAATTACGTAAATCGTTTACAGAGTTTTAAAAGAGATCCTAAGATCTCATGAGTTCAATACTAATGTAAAACAGGAGGGTCAAGATGACACTATATCGCTCACCCGGGACATTTGACAAAATGTGACCAAACTTCAAATCTAAACTAAATATCATGAACACAAACATTCTTTTTGACCATGACAACGCAAACCTTTTGACCAATTTACATGATGATTGGGTTGTAAAAGTCACCTGTATGGCATACATAAGGTTTTTAACCGGGCGACCTAGGTTTTGGCCTCAGATTACCCATATCCATACTCAACCTTAAATTCATCAAGACAATTACACTGACCAAGTTTCATGAAGATAGAATGAAAAATGAAACCTCTATTGCGTACACATGGTTTTTCTACAATTTTACCCTGTGACCTAGTTTTTGACCCTAGATGGCCCATGTTCGATCTCGACCTAGATTTTATCAAGGCAATCATATTGACCAAGTTGCATGAAGGTCAAATAAAAAATGCAACCTCTATTGCATACATAAATTTTTCTATGATTTGACCCCGTGGCCTATTTTTTAATCTTAGATAACCCATGTTCAAACTGAGCATAGATTTTTTCAAGGCAATCATACTGACCAAGTTTCATGAAGATAGAATGAAAAATGCAACCCTTGCATACATAATGTTTTTCTATGATTTGACCCTGGGACCTAGTTTTTGATCCTAGATAATACATGTTCGACCTCGACCTTATTTGTATCAAGGTTATCATACTGACCAAGTTTCATGAATGCCCAATGAAAAATGCAACCTCTGTAGCATACACATGGTTTTTCTATGATTTGACCCCGTGACTTAGTTTTTGACCCTAGATGACATATGTTCAAACTCGACAAAGATTTTATCAAGGCAATCATACTGGCCAGGTTTCATGAAGATCCAATGAAAAATGCAACCTCTATTGCATAAATACGTTTTTTCTATGACTTAATCGGATGACCTAGTGTTTGACCCTAGACCACCCATATTCGAACTCGATCTACATTTTATTAAAACAGTTATACTGACCAAGTTTCATAAATATCCATGGAAAATGCAACCTCTACTGCATACACATGGTTTCTCTATGATTTAACCCCATGACCTAGTTTTTGACCCCAGATAATCCATACTCCAACTCGACCTAGATTTTATCAAGGCAGTCATACAGACCAAGTTTCATGAAGTTCTAGTGAAAAATACAGCCCCCATTGCATACACAAGATTAAGTGTGGACGGACAGACAGCAGACAGACAGACAAACAGACGACGGACACCAGGCGATCACAATTGCTCACCTTAGAGCACTTCGTGCTCAGGTGAGATAACATTGCCTGTGCTTATAAGTATGCACATCCTAATTACTATGAAAACATTGATAACGAACTCCTCAATGTAAAGAATAACTAACTGACTGTTTCGACTGTTTCGTTAAACAATAAAATTGTTTAATTAGAGAGATTCATATACAAGCAATCTTAAACGTACCACAATGTTTCAGGTAACGGACCGATTACCAGCCTTTTACTTTGTTTGCTCCGTGCTTGGTAATGTGTCTGGATTATGTATGAGTTATCCTTTAATTTGGCGATTGGCGTTGCTTTTATATAGTTAAAATATGAGCTGTAATATAGACATTTTCTGTCGCCTTTCCTCATAGTTAATGATCTGGTAGAGGTGCTCTAAACGAGGTGTTGTCCGGGGCCGGACATCTAGCGTCATTGATTATTGGCTATTTCGGTACCGAAATCAAGCAGTGTACTGCATGGGAGCGTTGAAACAAAAATGTGTTATTACGTCACACTTCGTCGACCATCTTTTTTTTTTAATTGTTAAAGTTAACTTTAGTTTTACATGTATATTCATTTTTTGATACGTTTTGAAGAATTATTCAGACATTGCTGTTCCTGTTAATTTTCAGTTTTTAATGGTTAAAGCATTCATTAAGGCTTTAAGCTTCTAAATAAAGGTGTTGTTATCAGTAAAATTAAAAAAAAATAAGCAAGAGAAACTTAAGTTTAATTCTTTTTACAGAATTATAATGTGACACATATGTACCGTGTTGCGGAAGAGTTCTTCATTTCAATTGGCATGAGCCCAATGCCAGAGTCTTTCTGGAGACTTTCTATGTTGGAAAAACCAGATGATGGACGGGAAGTTGTTTGTCACGCATCAGCATGGGATTTTGATAACGGAACAGACGTCCGGTAAGTGAAAAATCTTTGCCGATGTAAATCTTATAAGGTATTCAAAGTTCAATAGCACTCGTATCAGTTTCTACTAGAATACATATTTCAATTACTTGGAGTATTTACCACTTTCAGTATCAAACAATGTACAAGAGTGACGGAGGATCAACTAACAACAGTTCATCACGAGATGGGACATTTACAGTATGACCTTGAATACATGAACCAACCAATCTTGTTTCGAGGAGGAGCAAATCCAGGTCTGGTTTGTATGCCTTATGCCGCTTGAAAAATGAATACCTAAGTTATTTCAAAATGAATGTTTGCTTGTTCGAAGTTATGTGCTCGTGTCACAGCATTCCTTTCAAAATCGGTGGTTATGGGTTATGTTTTTGTCATTGTGTACTAGTATAAGTCTTTGTTATTCACGACCATTTATACCCATTTGTAAATGAAAAGCACGATGTGTCCAGGCTTTTCAGGGTCATATAAAACAAAAAGTATTAATGCTCCTTTTGTAAAACGTTCAAGAAAATTAGTGTTGTCTCGTAATGAGTCTAGAATAAACTCTTGATATCACAAAACCTATAAAACTATATCATAAGAACAAACACCTTTGAAAAAAAAACTATAAAACTTATACAACGAAAATAATCGCATTACAAATTTTTCATTGATACTTAGTTATTTTGTAATATTTGATACCGTCCAGGCTTTTTGCTTACATGTTGAGGTTGACATCATATTAATTAAGACCTATGGGGTACAATGGCTATTTATTCTGAGCTAATTGATGTTATAGGTTTCCATGAAGGTGTAGCGGATATTGTGAGCCTATCCTTTCAGACGCCGGAACATCTGAAGAAGATAGGACTTCTAGAAAACCTGCCAAACGGCACAGGTTGTAGATACTTTAAAGTAACATGTAATGCACATGAGCAATGAACTTGTCAGAAAGTAGATACAATCAGTTTCATGTCTTTTCAATACAGTCATTCGATCTACATTTGACTATAATGGCACAAGCACATCTAGAAGCGCTCTATATTGAGACGAATTTCGTAGATCATTATCAATAATATTGGAAAGGGTAATAAACAGAGAGCAGCATTTTTCTTTGTGACTTTAAATAGATGATGCTGACTATAATGGTTTGTGTCAGGCAATGAACATTATTTCTGTTGTCAACATTTATGCTACTTTCAGTTTATTAATTGTCAGTAACTTACAAATCTAAAGTAAAAAAGTACATAAGTCGAATTTTATGATGAAACCACATTTTGCGTATAACAATTGCTGAATTTGTAAAGTGCATACAATTGAGCGTCAGAAATGTTACTTGTTTAACTACTGCAGTTTGTAAAACTATAAATGTGCATGAATTCCATTGTGATGTCATTTCTAGAAATTCTTATTATCTGAACATATTTGAAATACCCAGCATATCGAAATAAGGTGTTTCACTGCATAGCTAAACTAGTTGAGTGCACATTTTCAGTCTTCCATAAACATCTTGTTCGAAAATCCCTGAAATCGCACGTTTTGGTAATGACTCTGCACATTAATCGCACACAATATTGGTCAATTATACATATAGCATTAGTTAATGTTTAAGGTAATGTTTTGACTATTGCATGTTTGTGACTAAGAGGGCGACATCAACTTTTTGTTAAAAATGGCGCTGGACAAGGTCGCTTTCCTGCCATTTGGTTATTTGATTGACCAATGGCGATGGAGTGTTTATCGAGGCGAGTCAACAAAAGACAATTATAACAAGGCATGGTGGGATCTAAGGTTTGAAATGCTTTTTAAATAAGTATATAAGCAACTTTCATTAAACGCATTAACTAACTGCATTTATGTATCCATCAATGTTGGTCTATCTTATTGTTTACACATTTCTCCCCTAAAAACACAATCACTTCCATTTTCTAAGATTCTGGTATTTTTGTCCCGCGTTTATTCTTGTGCAATTAAAATTGTGTAAAAGCTGAATAGTTATTTATGAACTTTTAAAAGAAGTTTCTTTTTCATAAACCCAAAGAAATATGAAGTTTATTTAAAATACTATAACCTGATTGCGTATTCTGCAAGCCTTTATACATAACCTAACATGAAATGTCAGTACCTGCCTATGCTGCCTGTACGATGACTGATAATAGTAAACGTTTGAACCAGGCATGGCTTTTTGCTACTCGGCTAGTTTAACGTATGGATGTAAATGTCTTAATGTAGTGTATGGAACGCCTCAGCTGTCTTATGACTATGATTTTTAATTTGTTATGTGGAAACAACAGTTTGTTATGTCCAAACACTAGTTTGTTATGTCCAAATAACAATTTGTTATGTGCAAAAACAATATATTATGTGCATACAGCAGTTTGTTATGTGCAAACACTAGTTTGTTATGTGGAAATAACAATTTGTTATGTGGATACAACAGTTTGTTATGTTCAAACACTAGTTTGTTATGTGGAAATAACAATTTGTTAAGTGCAAAATCAATTTGTTATGTGGAAACAACAATTTGTTCTGTGGAAACAACAGTTTGTTCTGTGCAAACACTAGTTTGTTATGTGGAAATAACAATTTGTTATGTGGAAATAACAATTTGTTATGTGGAAAATTAATTTGTTATGTGGAAACAACAATTTGTTATGTGGAAACACCAGTTTGTTCTGTGCAAACACTAGTTTGTTATGTGGAAATAACAATTTGTTATGTGGAAACAACAATTTGCTATGTCCAAACAGCTTTTTGTTATGTGCATTTAACAATTTGTTATGTAGAAACAACAGTTTGTTATGTTCAAACACTAGTTTGTTATGTGCAAAATCAATTTGTTATGTGCAGACAGCAGTTTGTTCTGTGCAAACAGCAGTTCGGTTTGTGCAAACAACAGTTAGTGGCATAAGACTTTACTATGAATTTATTGGTTAAGGTTTTCAACTGGATGGTTATATTGTCATGAAACTTAGGCTCTTTCAAGACATTCAAACATAAAAAAGTTTTACTGAGAGTTTTTTCAAGTTTTATTTCATGGGGGGGATTTTCAAGAAAAACTCTTACAATAATGGTAGATTTCAAATTTCAAAGAGAAATCTAAACTTCTCCACGGGAAAATAACAACAAAATACCTTTTTTCAGTTTTCAGGGGAGATAACTCATGCAAACAATAATTAGGGGGAGGTAATCTTAAGAACTTCTGTCACTGTGGAACT
Organism: Saxidomus purpurata; assembly: GCA_022818135.1. NCBI lineage: Eukaryota > Metazoa > Mollusca > Bivalvia > Venerida > Veneridae > Saxidomus > Saxidomus purpurata. Next base: position 31,915,656 of record JAFMSR010000016.1, on the reverse strand, counting down.
TATCAATTTGGTCCTTGGATTCCATCGTTTGACATTTTTAAAGCTAACATTGTCAGGTTGTATGCATGTAAGTTTTGGTAAGACTTGATGGCTATTACAGATCGGGTACCATTAATATTAGTAATTTAAATTGAAAGTGGAAGTGGTTCACCATAAACCATCATGACTAAAACTTAAATTGCTAAAATGTCTCATTGAATTGAAAAAATGAACAGTAGGTGCAGAGAACAAGCCCCAAGAAGAATCTCCCTCATATATATGTAGAAAAAGTGGGCCATAACTCAAGGCCTAAAAATAAGGGTTGAATCTGGTCACCCTACCGACCCTCTATTTGTACCCCCCTACCCAAAAGTTTTTATGGCTCTGAGAAAAATACTAAAGAATTCTATTTCACTTATTCAGGTATTTCAATGTTTTGTGTGGTCAGAGACCTCTTTTTGTTGACCTCTTACTGAAATTAAACATTCTTTCTCCAATGGCTTTGACCCCAAGGCTGGCGGGTTCTTCGTCATTTAGCTGTTTGGCTTCGGCCATTGTGACCTTATTGTCGCTAAAACGTTTTCTCAGGTGTCCTAACCCAACCTGGTCTAAAATTGCCTCCATTTTCTACCGGCGCGCACTTATGACAAAGTCGAGAACAGTCTATATTACGTCATCAGTGCTGACGTATCATACATTACAAATGTGACGTAGTTGGTTGGTCACATGATTGCTATCTTCCCGGTAAAAAGGACCACATAACGAACTAGCGTTAGCACATAACAAACTGGTGTGTACACAGAACAAACTGGTGTCTGCACATAACAAATTGTTATTTGGACATAACAAACTAGTGTTTATACATAACAAACTGTTGTTTCCGCATAACAAAATGCTTTTGCACATAACAAACTGTTGTTTCCACATAACAAACTGCTGTTTTCACATAACAAATTGTTAAATGCACATAACAAACTAGTGTTTCCACATAACAAACTGTTGTTTCCACATAACAAATTGTTATTTGGACATAACAAACTAGTGTTTCCACATAACAAATTGCACTTTGAACATAACAAACTAGGGTTTGGACATAACAAACTGTTGTATCCACATAACAAATTGTTATTTCCACATAACAAACTAGTGTTTGCACATAACAAACTGCTGTATGCACATAACAAATTGTTTATGCACATAACAAATTGTTATTTGGACATAACAAACTAGTGTTTGGACATAACAAACTGTTGTTTCCACATAACAAATTGTACTTTGAACATAACAAACTAGTGTTTGGACATAACAAACTGTTGTTTCCACAGAACAAATTAAAAATCATAGTCATAAGGCAGCTGAGGCGTTCCATAGTAGTGGGTTTCGAGAAAGTCATGAAAGCACGTAGAAACAAAATTTCATTGTATTCAATTTTCATCTGACTAAATTTATAACTTATGTTTAGAATTTTAATTTCAGTAAAGCGTGCATACTAGTCTAAAAGTTTCTTTCAAGTCTAGTACTCTATATATTATGTTTTGTACTTCTTCTTACCTTCAAGGTGCCAATACCAGGGCATATATCCTCCGGCAGAACGGTCAGAAAATGACTTTGATCCAGGATCAAAATATCATGTACCAGCAAATACACCATATATCAGGCAAATTATTTTTTCTCTCTTTCTGCTTTCAAACCTGCTATAAATTCGTGCTGGTAACAGAGTGGTAACAGAGGTTATTTTCTGTTTCTTTCTTTACAACGATGATTAGTCTTCACCTTTTAACTGTCATCTTTAACAAAATCTGTTTAAAGTCACCAAAACAGATGTATATAGTAAAATAGAACTCAGAATTTTTAATACTCTCTTTCGGGGAACATGTAGCTGTCGCTTTGTCAGTCCGTCATTCTGTCCGTCTCGCAGCTCTCTCAACAGTATACATACAAAACTACAAAACTATGAAAAGAATTGAATTTGATATTCACACAATAGCAGATGACATAAATCGTAAAGCATTTTAGAGCATATTTTGTCGATCCGACTAATTAGGCGTCTTTTAAAGAGTAAGAACGTATTAAATTTGAATTTGAGACTTGTCGCTCGTTTTGTCCGATTTGGAAAGTAAAGATGTTACGAGTTTTAACCTGATTTTTATAAGTCACACTTTTAAACGAACTTATAAAAAGGTTTTTAAGAGTTTTAAACATAATTGCAAAACTGCTTCAAGTTACATGTCTTGGCAATTGTGATTTACTATAGCTTGCTTTTTGTTTAGTATGTATATATGTTAATTAAAAAGATAGCATTGCTTACATGTATGTCAGGTTCCTCACTTGGTAAAAAATAATACTGTATCGCAAGTCAGTTAAATGAGTAAGTATTTTTGTTTACAGGTATTTTGTAAGTTTTGTTGCCCAGTTTCAATGGCACAAAGCATTGTGTGAGTTAATTGGACAGTCACAGCCACTGCACAGATGTGATATTTACCAGAACACAACAGCTGGGCACAGGCTACAGTAATGTTTTGTTGTTTGTTTTGCAATAATAGTTGTAAGAATAGCTCAGTCTGTTTGGTTTTTGCGAATTTTTCTTCCCTGTTAGCATTGCTTGAATTGATAGAACTCGTCTACGTTCTGTCGATCAGCGGCTGATCAGTTATAAAGTTTGTAGTGATAATTTTCTCTCTGTTAAGTTTTAAGTTTTGAAGGATTACAAGAAAACATTCACTCTTTTTATGCAGCAGTATCTCAAACGGGGAAATACTCCGCAGCTATTGTAAACTTTAAGAAGCAAATTTAAATCTGTATTTCTCTGTTACAATTCCAGATTTAAAAGAAAATCGGTTTGGTCTTAGTAATGGACCTTTAAATTCTTTTACAGCAAACGTCTTTATTTCTGTTTCGATTTAATTGAAACTTTTAAGGAATGGTAAATATGCATTATAAACTTGTTTTCGTTCTGGATTCTGTACGATTTTACAGCATCCAAGTAATTGCACGAAAACTTTCAGGATTTAGTTCGAGAGTGGACGATTTACATTATGTGTGGCAAAATTTAATGATTTATGTTTTAGATAGAGTTTTTGCCTTTGCATAGTTTTCTTATAATATTCACCATATTCCATAAAAATGTTTTAAGCCTAAATACCTTTATATTGTAATAAAAATTAAACGCAACATAATTAGATTAGCATGGCCTGGCGATCTGTGATAGTTCTTATGTGCCAGGGTCCAGAATTTGACTTTGAAAATTCTAGGGCCTTTAATCTATAACAACTTTGTTTTCTTTAATTACCTTGCTGGGATGTTATTGTTATCAATAACACTTAAGGTAAAGATCCAAACATTTCTTAAGGATCAATCACATTGGATTATTTACACGTCATTACACATCAGAGAAAGCAGTTTGTCGTATTAGAAACGTGAAATAATTTCCACTGTGTATGGTAGTGACAAACCAAAATCAAATATGCACATTTATAAATGTTACATGTACAATTGTACGTATTAGAAATATTTTAACCTTTATTTACGTTTCCCAGAGAAATGCTACAGATGGGCGCTTCAAGACCGTGGGGTGAAGCTATGAAGAAAATTACACGGGGGACAAGTAGATTCACTAACAGACTCGAGGCTACAGCACTTCTTGATTACTTCAAGCCATTACAAGTAATATTTCAGAATTACAAAAATGTAGCTAGTTTATCAGTTTCTTAAAAATAGCTTGAAGATCTGGGTACTTAGTCAATTCTTTATAAACTCTACAAAATGTAATTTGTACCACAGAAAGAAAAAAAGACAACATAGGAAATAGCTTGTTAAATCACTACCGACTTTCCCAAAGTATTTTGTTTAGGTGATTACAATCCTTCATGTTTGGTTTGACTTATATATACGTAGACGAGGTAATTTATTTTGTGTCGGGCCATACAGCTAATGTTGTGGTTGGGATAACACCCGTCCGTTGATTTAGTTTTGAACAATATAAACTGATAGGGTACATGTATGTAACGTCGCTAAACTTTAGACAGTATAGAAAAGCTATAAGAGCACGTTGGTGTGCGGAACTAATGCAATCGTCAATAAATAATTTCGTTTCTTGCATTTAAGGAATGGTTAGAAGCAGAAAACAGAAGGACTGCAGAAAACGTTGGGTGGAATCGAAAGAGCTGTCCGGATGGTTCTTTCGTGACAGTCACGGACCTGTCAAAAGCATCGGTTCCATCGTCATCTGCTTTCTTCATAATTTGGATTAATGTAATCACCATCTTCTTGCTGAAATCTCAACTATAAATCTATTTCTTGTATGTGACGTTATACTCGGAGCCAATTTTTATATGTGAATTGATTATTAATACTTATGATCATGACTCTATATTTTGAGTCAAACTTTAATTACGACTACGCATTTTGTCCTTTCAATTTCTAATGCCGTGAACATGAAGAATATGTTACGTTAAACATATTTCTGAACTTTGTACGACATTATAATTGTTTTTGGAGGCGAATGTTCTAGATGTAATAAGCTTAAAGTTATGAATTTTTCTAGAATGTGTCTGCAAAACCTCACATTCTTTTTTCAAAAGCTGAATAAGAACATATCTGATATCTCTAAATCTTATATAATACATTATATTGTTTCGAGAAACTTGAACGTTTGTGTGACGTAATCTAAAAAATCGAGAAAACTATATCCTGAAATGTTCAGGTAGAATCTACATGTATTCCCAATTTGGCAACACGAAATGAATAAATATATGAATAATCACTAAAATTCATTAAATAATATTTTCACAAAAATGTCTAAATGTCTGTTTCAATCAGTCTGTCTGTTTGACTGTCAAATGTAATACAACACTGGTTCATTTTAACAAAGTTTATAAATCTTGGTCGAATTAACACATTCTCGTTACAAAGTTTTAGCTGCCTTTCTATGTTGCTAAACATATTTACTTATAGCTTTATAATTAATAAGTCCCTGTGCCTTGTCGGACCTGCATCTACATTTTGTGCCAACCATACCACAGGCGCCCTGTCCATTCTGCGAACACTTGACTCTTGCGCCTTTGTTTTCTTTGCACTTCCCTTGAATTATCATGCAACGCTGTCCGTTAACTTCTGACATGTCGTTGCATAGCAACAAGACTGTTATTATCGATACAAGCGCAAAGCGAGTCATTCCTGTCATATAACTTCAACGCAACATGCAATACTCTGCCTGTTTTAACTTCTTGCCTAAAATGAAATCATATGTTATTTTGGTAAACATAGAGGTTTTTACCTTTTGGCAGTTTATTATAGATGAGTCAAAAATATACCAAAACACTTTTGTCAGAATACTTATACCTAATGAACAAGTCATTTACATTCACACAAATCTCGTTGAGCACATAAACTATGCCCCTTTAGCTGTTGTCAACAACACCTGAATAGCAACGCGAGGCCTGACAAAGGGCAGTTCTTAAAAAAAGTTTTATGCGACGAAAATGTTAGTGGAGTGATGCTGTATCTGTTCAAACGGTAGTAAATGTGTGTTGCTGAAGCTGTGATTACAAGCAATTTCGCTGGACTGAACATTGTGTGGAAAGCGGACAATCGTTGACCACATAAGTTATTGTGCCTGTTGCCGTGTCTTTCTGGAAACCAAAGTACTGCCAAACTTCAATTTTCTCTGCATGTTTATTTCTTTTACCTTTTGGGATAGATCAATATACTGCCCGTTAGTACGGGTTGCTAATCAAGGAACAGGCACAGCGTTATCTAACTAATTTTCAACATAATTGGGTATAAAATGTGAGTTCTAAATGTTCACACGGTATATCTATGAGTTGACCGAGTGACCTAGTTTTTGATCCCACGAAACCTAGATTCAAATCTGGCCAAGAAGTCATCAAGATAAATATTCCATCAACTGTCTAATCATTGACCTGGTGACCTAGCTTTTGACCCTACAACTTGACTTACAGCTTATCGAAGAATTGTTGTAACGATTGGTCTGAAACTGTGGCCTCTAGAATGTTCGCAAGGTAAGTGTGGACAGACAGACTGACGACGGACATCGGGCGATCGCATTCGTTCGTTATACTGCTTTTAGTCGCGACCGTAGATTTCTCCCATGCATACTGGTACCTAACAGAATCTGAAAATCTAGGCAATTTTGTTTCACTTGATTGCAACACCCAGTTAGAATGTCATTGATTATTTAGCCAAATCACGTGAAATGTCAGTAGCCAAAAGATATATATGCGAGCTTGCAGACCAAACACGCGATCACAATAGCTCGTCTTTGAGCTAAAGATATACTTCAAATAGATATCAAAGTTCACAATATGCATATGTTGTTATATGTTTAAACGGAAAAAAAAAAAAAAAAAAAAAAAAAAAAAAAAATATTTGTTATTCTGGCGTGTTGGCTTGTTTGCGCCATGTCGACACGCCAACACGCTAGATTTGGCACCCCCGCCAAAGCAACAACGACCTTATTTGTCGTGCCGGCGCTCTTATTTGTCGTTCTGTCGTGTTTACGTGGCACCAGTACGCCAGCACGCCACAACGACATATTTGAAGCACCAACACCAAAGTTATGGGGCGCCAGAACGACAACAGTGTCGTTTTGTCGTCCTGGCCCGTATGAAAATGTCGTATTGACGCTCTTTATCTTTAAGTTATGTCGTGAACATAAACATGCCTTAAACACGCCAGCACGCCAGCACACCAGCACAACAGCACGCCAGAACGACAAACAAGTACGCTGAAAACTGTCATACTGGCGGGGTGCCAAAACGATAATTTTTTTATTTGGCGTGTTGGCGCCACCGAAACTGTATCCTGTTGAACATTCTGTGTTCGATATAGATAAGAGCTACGTTCATCTTAGACTGCTTTGTAAAACCGATCCAAACCAAGTTAAATATGATGTAATCACCATTAATCTCTGCTTACGAAGGCACCTTATACATTTCTGTTACACAATCGTGATTACATAGGTTTAACCGACTATTCGAAGTTGGACGTAACTCGCACATCTTTGAAGTATATGTAGTGCGGTGTTTGAAGCGATACTACACTTCAGCATGTAGATCTGGAGTTAAATTCAATAGACAACCTTGTCTACCAAAAGTGGACATTTCGGAATAACGAATTAATATCAGACACCTTGGTCAAATTGTTCTTGAAAACTCAATTTTCTTTGTACAGGTAAATTTATGTAGGTAGTATCGAATTCGCTTGATATAAGTATCGGTACATACGAACAAATTTAGAAATCGCAGTTTAATAGTTGACGAAATTTAAATCTTTACAAAGACGATTTCATCGCAGTTTAAAACTGTCGGTAAGTAATTTCTTTCCATATAACAGATACAAGACAATCTTGAAAAACTAATCCAATATACAACAAGACAAATTTTGATGCAAAGCATCAAAGGCGCTGCGCATGTTTTTGAAACATGATTAAAGGAATCAAAGTCATTTTAGAATATCAGTAAACAACCTATCAACGGGAAAAACCAAATACATTATGTTATATGTAACTGTTATCATAATAAGTAAAAAAAAACACATTTACTACAGTTTAACCAAAAAATAAACGAATCATAAAACAACCTTCCGTATAATGGTACGATAACGCCCATTAAACAAGGCTACAGCTCGTGGTCAGTAGACGCTTTTCGACGCAGACGAAACCCACGTGATTAATTTTGTCTTTATTATTGGTCAGTTGTTAGCGATGCTTTACATAACTTTCATTGAGACCCCATGTATCGCATAGTTAGGTGAACGGTCTTATTTATAATGTCTACATTTTACTTTAGTATGTAGTAATTAAAATGGGTTTTCATTAATTATTCACGTTGACAACGTATGTATATAAACTTCAAAATGTTTAGAGATAGCAAAACAACTATCGAGACGTTTTTTCTGAACTTTGATGAATCTGGCCGTAGGGTCCGTAAACAAAGCAATAAAAAAACCGTAACCTTCAAGTTTGTGGAAAAGTTATTAAATATCTTATGAATATGTCAAAAGTTTTGAATTAACGGTCGAAGACGTATGCATCTGGTATAGTATTGTTTGTAATCAATTAATACTATTTATTTATTCATTATAGGGAGTTTGTTCAAACATAATACATAGTTTTTAATTACAATAATAATGTTGGCTGCGCCCTTTTCGATTATGCAACCCCATGGTACAAAATTAAAACCTATTCAATACTGGCACTGTGCTTCCGCACAGCGCCAAAAACTTTCAATTTACCGTCTGTCGCCGCTTCTGCTCTATCGGGTTTACCGGTGTGTAACACTCCTCTTCTTGTAAGTTACCTAAATAACAACATAGCAGCATAGCAATATAACTTTCCTTACAGGGCAAAAAAATATAATTCATTTTAATATTTTCTGAAACAATGATATTGACATTAACTCCTGTGACCTCCATATAAATTGTTTATTCAACATATTTTACAGAATATAACATATATACCTGAAACGGGGTTTTTAATCAAATTATATAGCGATATCATTACTTGATCTAATGAGCTAGATATTTATTTACAGAGTAATCTTGACTTTTATCCCATTTGCCTTATATGTAATCCCAGAATAGGTTTCTGTATAAACTTTCTGAACACCAATTTTGATCAGTTTATATAATTCCTAATCTTAAACTATCGGCCGGAAGTTTTTGTTTAGTTTAACTTATAATATCAATCTTTCACTTCTTACTAGCTACCGACACAGCAGTTTTTATTGCAAATATGTGAGATTCATTTTCTCGTTTACGTTGAACTAGACTCCAACGGTCCAAAATGCAATCCAAGTATGCTATACCATTAACAAATCCAATTGAATAAGAATAAGACAAAACATATCTTTTTTTTCTTCATTTCTTGCTCGAGTTATGATAAGAGGCATGACATTGAACGTAATCTAAGTCGCCCCAAATGTAAGATGCGCGCTAACATCAGATCTCCACTGTTTCACGTCACCCGTCCGCTCGCATTAGAAAAGACACCCCTAATCTGAAACCTGATTAATTATGTTACACGACTATTTAAAAAATACGACGAGAAACTTTTAATAAATGCCAAAAATAATACATCATCAGCTAAAATGAAAAACAAGTACTTACCAATTTAAACGCTTTTAAAAGTCCAGGCTACGTACGAACTTAGTTCACGAAAAACGTGCTTCGATGAGTACACAAAATACGGAAATCAGAAACATCAAAGCACCAGCATAAATATTTGACATTTTACGGAATTATTAATTAATAGTAATATCATGTAGTTACTCCAACATTCTTTGATGCATGGGAGAGTTATAATCATAAGCTGTATTTATTAAGTAATACATTGACATTTTTGGTTGATACCACATAGTTGTAGATTGGTAATAAATCACGGTTTGGGGTAATGCCATGACACATGCGTTATAGAGTGTAACATAGCTTCATTGTTCAATTGCATTGTAAAATGTGTGTGTCAGTTAAAAGTTGCCGATGTAACATTCAAATATTTAAAAAAAATGCTTTAGTAAGTTTTAAACATAGTATATTAAAATGTGGTTGAAGCTAGTAACTATTTTTGTTATTTGTTTTGCATATTACATTGAAGGTCTAGTTTATAAGAGAGAATATTTGAACCTTTGAGCTGTTTGTCCTCAGAAAGTTTATGTCTTTTCGCAGTCTGGGTATAAAGTCTAAATTTTCTTTAATGGACGTTAAGCAGAACACAATAACCCGGTACAGGAGTAAATAAGACGTAAGTTTGCAACGCGTTTTATAGATTAGCTGCAAGAAACAAAAAAGCATTCACGGCAGTGCGAATTTATGCTTTTACTATATACCAGCATTGTTCTCTTCTTTCGTATACTCTATTCGCATATACGGAATCGAAATTTCCGTATAAGATTAAATGAGTCTTGTCTTCGCTACTAGTTTGATTGGCTACATGAGTAATTCTGTTCACAGTTCCATACATAATTGATTTGCAATGCAGGGCAGTGAATTTGTTTTTGAAATCAGTTGATTTTACCCACGATCTTTAGCATGGCCTACATCTGGGGGCAATTCCCTGTACTACATTTTATATAGCATTTCATACATTTCTTGCTCGAACAGTATAACAGATTTTTGGCCTGGGGCTGTAAGCCCTAAGGCCAAAGTTTGCATACCATATTTCAAAACCGTACCTGTGATATGTGCTAATAACAACTGAAAAAAATGCGCCACGAGAAAGTAGTGCAAGATAGACTCATGGACTCTTGTTTTAGAAATTAATGCGCTATTAATGACAACATTTTATGTTAATGTCAGCACTGCAAGTAGTTGGTAAACAGCACTGCCCGAATCAAATTAGTCAATTATCAGCATACTCCGCACGCAAAATCTCAAACGTCTTGCATTGGTTGTTTCCCCTTGCAGTGTATCTACAAACACACATCTGATAAAACTTCAAAATACATTTTTATAACTTCTGCGACATGATCTCCATGTGCAGTTATTTTGGGGCGGCGCTTATCCGAACAAAGTTTGTCAATAACTAAGTTAGGATATAAATGCACGTACAATATATAAAAGTGTTGCAAAAAAAACCCCACATGATGTGTTGTTTTGAAATATGTAACCTTAAAAGTTGTAATCACTTAGACGGACTGTTTATGCAAATTAATGACGTGTTGATATAAAAAGAAAGTTAAAATTGTCACGGAGCAAACAGAAGGTCCGAGAATGGGTAGTCTCATTCTATTAGTAAGATGCTCATATCTCGTGACTATTTTAGAGAAAGGTTGGCTTTGTGGCATGAGTAACGTCTTATTTATAATTTTATGTCTTGACTTTAACTGATTTACCGGATAAATTTTGGGCGTTACGTTGCTACAGTTGACATGCTGATTGAATATCATTTATACAGTTAAGCTGCTAGATTGAAATAAAAGGAAGGAAAAATATTCACAATGAAATCAAAGCAAATAACACAAACAACCTTTGAAAACACACAAAAACACTTCAATGTAATATCTAGTTGCCTAAGAATTAATGAAAAAGAGTGTATTTTAGAGGTATCATAAACGTGAACTTGTAAGGCACACGGCATTAAATCACTTAGTTATAAAACTCTTGCATTTAGTGATTGCGAGTTGTTCCCGCCAAATCAACGAGTTTCAAGTAATATTTCGCCATACAAGTTCAATAACCTTTTTATTATATACTTTCATATTGAATATGAACAAAAATGACATTCTGTTAGCAAAAAACAATAAATGAATCTTGAAATTTCTCAGACAACTAGCGTACTATTTCACCATGTACATTTTCTTTATTGCGTATTAATAGACTCGATTCAATATTGTTGTTTATACGTGACGTCATTTATTAGGAGAAACGTTGACGCCAATTTTACGGTAAGAAATTTCAGTTGCCGTCCGCCATCTTGTTTTGAAAAACGCAAGACTTATAATAATAATAATAATAATAATAATCTCTTTATTTTCAGAAGGTAACTCATTAAGACATAACAAATATTAAGTGCAGTACATTAATAGGTGATAAATCTTATATACAATGAGGCCTTCTTAAACAATTTTAAAACAAATTCAAACAAGTATAAACAACACAATATGAATAAGACTATCGTAATATGCATACATATTACATTAAGATATAGAAATAATGACAGACATAAAAGATTATGTTTCACTTACAATATAAAGTAGGTTGCAAAAAAGTATTTACAATTTATCAGTCTTAAGCAGAAATGTTTTTAAGCTATATTTGAACGCACTGACACTTGATAAAAGTCTTATATCAACAGGTATTTGGTTCCAAATTTCCATACTAAAGTAACTAAATGTCTTCTTGAGATAATTTGTGTTAGGTGTTTTGTGTGTGATATCTTTCCTGGATTTTGACCGCAATTCATAGGCTGTATTTGAGAATATAATTAGATCTTTGATATATGAAGGTGTCAAATTATGAAGAGCTTTATAAACTAATATGCCAGTAAAATATTTGCATCTGCTGGGGAAAGAAAGCCATTTAAGGTTATTGAACATCTCAGACGATCGTGTAAATTTGTTGACATTTAGTATAACTCTGGCTGATCGTTTTTGCAGTTTAGTAATTCTATTTACATCGGTCATGTTAGCTCCGTGCCATGTTAAACATCCATAATCAAATGTAGGTGCAATATAGGCGTTGTAAAATAGCTGTTTCATCTCATGGGTAAGGAAATGCTGAATTCTTTTTAAAAGAAATAATTTTGAAACCAGTTTCGTGCAAGTTTTATCTATGTGTGTTTTCCATGTTAAACTTTTATCAATATGAATTCCTAATAGTTTTTGTGAATCAACATGAATTATACTAGTATTTTCAACATACAGTTTCAGATCATTCATGCCAGCTAGCTTTTGTCTGGAACCTATAGTCATACATGTAGTTTTGACAGGGTTTATTGCCATATTGTTTTTCTTACACCAGCTTTGTGTTGTTATAAGATCAGTCTGTAGTTTAAGTTGAATGTCATTTAAATTTTTACCCTTATTATGCAACGTCGTATCATCAGCATACATGTCAGTTTCAGAATTCAATTCAAGAGGCAAGTCATTAACATATAGTAGAAATAAAAGAGGACCAAGAATGGATCCCTGAGGAACACCCGATGTCACCAAACTGAAATCAGAATTTATGCCATTTACCATTATTTTTTGAGTTCGATTTTCTAAATATGATCTGAAAAAATTCACTGTGTTATTAGAGAAGTGGTAAAGTTTTAACTTATGGATGCAGGTTTGTACTTTGAAATGTGAATACATCAACTTGATGTACGTTCCTAAAAATGTTTTTTCTTTCTTATGACTACATGCAAAACATCATTCCTTTTGTTTATCAATACTTGGCTGAACTACGTACCAGTAACTTTCGTAACCAGAACTGGTATTGCGTGCCCTAAAAAATTCGAACCTTTTTAAAAACGAAACTCTTTTACGTCTACTTGAAAATGATTAAAGTTTCTTTTTTATTTTCAGACCGTAGCTTATTTAATTGTAAAAAACTGTCGAACTTCGACATAGAAACCTCATTAAAACGATGTTTGCAAACAAATAAAATAGACCGCCCACCCTTGCCAACGTTCAGTATCATTCCTTAGCAACGTGCAGTACCGTAGAATACTGAACGAACTCTCTAAGGCAAAGTGAACGGGGCAATATGAAAGTATATAATAATTTGGAATACTGACGGAAGGTGATTATTTTAATATAACGAAATGTTTTGGGCGTTTGTAGGCATTTTATAATAACCCGCATATTGAAACTGGTCACAATTTATAGTATCAGCTGGATGAGCTCCGTTCAAAATTGTAGGGTTAACTGATTTGTAATTTTGGTATTTGCGACTGTATATACGGTTTTTAATGGTCGCAAATATTTTTAACGGTAACGGACAATATCTCCACTGATTTGAATTCTTCTTTCCGCTACGTTTTACGCTGATAATGATGCAAAAAATAGTAAACTCGAATAAAACTTACATCAAAAGATAATTAAGTTCTCACTAATTGTATGTAGAAATACTGCAAATTAAAAAAATAAGAATATATTAGCGATTTCAGCCGAGTCAGGTAGTTTGGCTTTTCGAAGTTTTTACGTCAAGATTGACTATGTAAAGGGAAGTAACTGCTGAATATTTTGTGCTCCGGACAGCAGCGTTTTCAGAGCTGCACACTAATAATGAAATTGTAATTTGAAGACATTAGTTTCAAATCATCATATGTACGTACACCGATATTCCAAAAAGACCATTTTTACAGATATACACGAATCTCATCTTTGTAAGATTTATTTGAATATCAATTGCGTATGAATGAATTGATGTTTATGGTAAGGCAGAATGACGCATATTTTGGAGCAAAGCCTTAAGAAGGCGATTATTGACAATAATCGCGTTTCACCGTATTGCATCCTGCATTTAACTTGAGAGCAATATTACGGAGAACAAGTATGGGGGCAAACTTTATTTAGACATCTTCACCGCAAGCTCTAAAATAATGATTCAAATAACATGACACATAATCATTCTTGTGTAATAAAGTTGTAGCCAGCAGGACTCACACAGTGTTGTTAAAGATAGCTGTAAAATAATATAGCCATAAAATAATCCTCTAAATAGATAACGCACACTGTTCTATGGTCCATTTTACATTTGCTCTTCGGACCATAAAGCCGCTTCCTAATCACACGCAAGTGTAGTGCGCGAGTAGTTGTCGAATGCTAGACTGGAACATTTAAAGCAAGGTAAGGAATTTTTCTGCTTTGTTTTCTTTATTCACACTGCCTCCATCGTGGCAATGGAAGGCAGATTTCTCATTTTTATAGTTTGCTCTATACTTATTTTATAGAAAAAACATTTTCTGTTGATACGTATGTCAATGTTTTTATGCTAGTTTTGATTGCCGTAACTGATAACATTTGAATGAATTTTCTTAACAATTTGTCAAATTTCTATCAAATTTCAAAAGGAAAAGAGGAAATTTTATATAATACTTATGACAATTAGAATTGTGTAACTAAATAAATAACGATAGTTACAGAAAACACAGTTGCTCAGTGTCAGAATAAATATCCGGACGAAACAATCTATTCATTCGTTTTCAATAAATTTTTTTTTTTCGAAAGAATGAGACTTTAATGATATCCGCATACTTTCTGAATTTTTAGATTTTGAGGTTGACAGTTAACTAAACTGTCACTTTTCACCGGACTCTTTACATGGCCATTATACATTCACGTTTCATGCTGACACTAACTTTCAAGACAAAATAATTATCAATACGAAATAAATAACAAGTTTTTACCTTCAGATTTCATAAGCAGTATATGTTTATATATCATGGGCCATAAATCCGTTAAATTGTGACCTTAGTGTCAAGGTAACATTCACAGGGTGTTACCAACCGCGGTTATGTTCGGTAACAGATACTGTGTTTGTTTTTGGTGTTTTTTGGTCTCATTTTGTTCGTGTTACGGTAATAAAATTAAATATCTCAAAATTTATTCGATCCACGAATTTGAGATTATAACGCAATACCATTGGGAAAGCGGTATGTATATACCTAGTACTTCATTTATACATGTAATTAATTAGATTATGAGACTGCAATAAGTTACTTAAAAGTGAGTTTCATAAAACATCTGAATAAAAAATCATTAGGATTTGCATCACTGGTTCGAATATACAAATATCTTTATAATTTTATAGGTTTTATTTCAATAAAAATTTTTTCGTGACAAATTAAATTTTCAAATTCATAGAGGTTACGTGTTCTATTTTTTCCACTCTTCTTCCATTACCAGTTTTATCTGTGCAACGCTCGTTTTCTTCAGTGCTTTAGTAAATGTCATGTTAAATTGTCCTTAAAAAAAAAAATTAGTGTAGTGAAGTAATGATAGTACGTGTTTAATACTGTATGTCACTTAGATCAGCGCAAAAATTATAATATCTGATTCGAACTCATGACCCCCGTGGCAGCAATTTTTGGTTATTTCGCTGCAGTCTTTTCTAACATCCTTCTTCATCAGTAAAAATACATTTTTTTCACTGCGCATGCTCAAAAAGTAAAGACATGGAAAATATTGGATGTAACATGCATGTTGTACCACAGAAAAGTGGTCTCAATTTTTCTCTACGGCCAGTAATAAAAAAGTTACAATATAAGCTATTTATAGTAACAACAAAGGGAAGTAATTCTAAAAACAAGGGTAGCCCATGGTAACATCAAAATCCCTCCATGCATGAAGAAGAAAAGCTCCAGACAAAGATATTTTTGACTTTGAACTTTAACCTCTAAGTGTGACCTTGACCTTAGACCTAGTGACCTGGTTCTTGCGCATGCCACTCCGTCTCATGATGGTGAAGATTTGAGCCAAGTTAAATTAAAATCCCTCCATGCATGAAAAAGATATGCTCCGGACAAAGTCATTCTTGAATTTGACCTTTAACCTCCAAGTGTGACCTTGACCTTAGACCTAGGGACCTGGTTCTTGCGCATGACACTCCGTCTCATGATGATGAACATTTGTGCAAAGAAACATCAAAATCCCTCCATGCATGTAAAAGGTATGGTCCGGACAAAATCGGACGGACGGACGGATGCACGGACGCACGCACATACACTGAACCGCCAAAAGTGACAGCTATATCGAGCTCACCGCAAGCTGGCTCGACAAAAATTATATAGTAACAGATCTAAATAATATCAAAACATTTCAGAATAGCATAATATTATATTGTTGTTTTTCTTATAATTTGTAACTTAAATCAACGAGGTATCTGTTCTGTATGGAACTATTTTCCTACGCGGTTTTTATCCCAACAGTTTTCTAGTCAGACCGGTGTGACAAGGGAAATGTAAGATTAGACCCGTGAAATACGCATCGCTACACCGGATACACTAAATTCAGTGTTTCCGCGAGATCGCGTTTTCTGCGTTTTCTGCGTTTTTGACGCAATCATTTTGTCAATGACGCAGCAGAAATAGCAAAGAGCGTCTTCTTTGACGCAATTAAAATGTGTATGATCAAATTACTACAAAAACAACATTTCAAAACCTCTCAAAACGCTTCGAAATGCAAGATAAATTGTTTATAAAATGCGCTTCCGGTATGGGATATATATAATTTTGACCCTATTCCGTCGTCGTTGTCGTCTGATTTCGGATCGTCTCGCATTTTGTACCATCGCGTTTTTGTGTGTGTTGATTCTTATGGTACCGTCATCATGGTATCGTAGACTCACAACAAGAGATGGTCGACGAACCTGAAAACGGGAAATAAAGACGTCTTTCTGAGTGATTTTAATGATCATTTTGTAGTAATTTCGATCAGACTGTCACTATTGAAAGGGGTTTCAGTGTGCCAAAAAATTTCAAAGTTTAATATCTATGGTTGAATGCACTTATGAAAAATTTACTTTGTGGACAAATTTGACTTTTGAGATGCAGTGACAAAATGGAAAGCATCAAAAGAGAAACACCTGTTGTCTTGCCAACCTTTTGATTACCTACCATTTTGTGATTTTTTACAATAAAGGGTATGACCCTCGAATTTCTAAATGACCCCCAAATTCTGATACAGGGAATTGGCACCCAGGGTCTTCCTCCTCCACGAAAGCCGGAAGTTGCAATATGACCTTAGCTGTTGGGTGCAACGTTTAATCCGAATTAATTGGCACAATACAATCAACCTTATGGGCATATCCCATAACTTTTGAATGACATTAAAATGTTCAAACCATAAATATTCAGTTCAGTTTTGTCAAAATACATTTCTCAGTTACGATTCACAGCTTAATACTTCATAGGGTAGTTGAACATAGTCACTGAATGACATAATGTAAGCACATGGGTTCCTATCTCAAAAGTAAAGTTTACACAAATGGTGAAAGGTCTAAATTTGACAGTTATGTCTCCAGTTATAACTTTACTCGTGCAATGGTTGTCCTGGTATTCACACATGTATGTGTACAGTCTATGTTGTCCTGATATTTACACATGTAATGTGTGCAGACTGTGTTGTTCAGAGACAATCGATCCTCCAGGACTTTCAGTCCTTTGATTTAGATAAGCTTATTCATTGTTGATGAATATTTTTGTTAGTGAACACAAGTTTCAAGTACACTATACTTGTAGTTTATGCATGTCTTTATCGTGTAAGCGTGTCCGACATGTTACCGAGCTATAATATGTTGATTTATAAACCTAAATACTACTTTATATAAATGGACGGCATTTTCAAATACATCTAGAGAATAGGCCGAACAAATATATCTAGAATTAACAGCATACGCAGTTGGCTGGAAAAAATGCTGTACTACCCAAACTAAATTTAATATATTTGCGTACATGCAATATCGCCTGCTATGTACTACTGGATTTATTTACTGTCATTATTTAAAGGTCCAATACTAAGCCCCTGATGGGTATAATTTTTCATCTAGTGTTTTCATATTGTCTCTAGTTTAAATAATTGGCTAAAGCATGTTATATTATTCAACTTCGGCATGAATGGACACTATTTTTGCAAGACTGCAGACAAATCATAAACATTTTGACGTTTTTTCAGCAAAACCGCAAATAGACCACCCATGTTTTTTTAAGTTTCTTATACCTTTGTAACATATTTTACCGAGGTTGCTAAATTGCTTTACAATCTTCATGTTTTTATGATGTATTTTGAGAAATGTGTTGACTTTTCAAATTTGACACTTCTTCTTTGATAGTGTATCTTAAAATCGATATCAACGTAAAAGAAGTTTGCCGAACACAGAAATATGAGAACCAACCGTTTAAATCTGTATACTGAGCGCCATACTGCTTGACACCGTATCATATTAACGTGAAAGACACCTATAGTTAATCGGATAAGTTTTAAAAGCGATAATTCATAAAGTGCGCTGGCTATATATTGTTTCATCGGGCCGATGTGACCTAGAGGCATGTTCAATGTTTATGAATATATGTGCGGTATAACCCACAAAGATAGGTAACCCCACTTACCTTATTGTTCTGGTGGTTTCCTTCTTTATGTAGATAGGCGCTTATAAGCATTGCCTGTTCACTTACAGAATAAATAGAGGATAATTCTTGGTTTCGGTGTAAGATCACGATATAATTTCACCGAGTGGGCTCCAAAAGTGGTATTTTCACGAGTGGCGCAGCCACGAGTGAATATAACTACTTTTCGTGTTCACGAGTGAAATTATCGTGATATGACATCGATACCAACAATTTTTCTGTTTATTTAATGTATCAAACTCTACTTTTGATAAGTTTATTTCAATAAAATGTCGAAAATCGCGGGAAACGTCACCAGAAAGCATCGAAAGCATGACGTCATTTTAACGAAGTCATCGTCATATGGATTCCGGCATTCATTACGCTTGTAATAATAATAATAATAAAATATTTATTTCATGAAGGTTACATATCAGACATACAAGGATTTACATGTAAATCAAAATACATCTTATTTTCATATGGCCTTCAACAAATTGAATGTAAAAGAAGAATTAAAATGCAACAACAATAACATACCGTTGATAAAGAAATATCAAACAAATATGATTTACTAGTTATACATTTCAATTGAACAATCATATTTTTTAAAACTCTATTTTTTAGCAAAGCTAGATATGACAAAAGTAAGACAAGAATTGTTTAAATTGTTGAAACTTTCTTTTGATACGACAGACACTCAAAAATTTAGTCCAAAAGTTAGTGCGGAAATATATTTGTAGAAGTAAGTTTATAATTAAGAACAAATCTTAGTTTCATATGGCCTTCAACAATGTAAAAGAAGAATTAAAATGCAACAATAACAACATACCATCGATAAAGAATTATGAAACAATTGAACAATCATATTTTTCAAATAGTATATTTGTTTGGCAAAGTTAGATATGACAAAAGTTAGACAAAAATTATTTAAATTGTTGAAAGTTTCTTTTGATACGACATACACTCAAAAATTTAGTCCAAAAGTTAGTGCGGAAATATATTTGTAGAAGTAAATTTAGTATAGAAAACAAAAACAAACATACTCAGTCTGCAGTTGTTAAGTGCTACTTAAAAGATAGTTCTTGTATTTGTATTTAAATGTTTTGAGTGTAGGAATTCCTCTAATATCATACGGAATATCATTCCAAACTTTCATACTAAAATACGAGAATGAATCTTTATAATGATTGGTTCGTGGTGTTCTTTGTAAAACAAGATCGTTGTGTACAGAAGATCGCAGATTATGTTTTTCATAACACCGGATACAGCTCCTTTCGAATACAGCTCCCCGGGGAGCTGTATTCGGTGCACATCAACGAATACAGCTCCCTTGGTATAGCGGAGCTGTATTCGAAGAAAAGCATATGCAAATTCGAATAAAGCTCCCTATGTTTGCTATATTAGAATATATTAAGAACAATGATCCCTATGTTTAAAATGTCCACAGATAGAAATTAGGAACCTAAATTGCCTAAAAATATCTAACACATATTCAATATAGAATCTACTGCATGTTACAGCTATTTTGTCCGTTTATTTGTCCCACCATCTGTCTGTTGTCCTACCCTGTCTGTTGTCTTATCCGTCCGTCTGTCAGGCGATGTGTATGAGCCTCATTCCGTCAACAGTTTTTTGCCTTATGTGCTATCGTCATATGAAAACAATGAAAGTTTTTTTAAAGAAAATAATTCTTCAATATCAGCAAAAAGTAATTAACTTCAAATTTTCATTCAATTGTCCGTCCAACACGTGCGGACAAAAAGACAGACATCCTAGGGCTAAGTTACGGTACGGATCCTTGTTATTCTATAATAAATCTTTTGCCGCGTTTTTGTATAAACGAATGATACGTCTTTTTGCATCGGGTCACTTGGGCGCTCTATTCGAAAAAAAGGTACAATAACCCCGAATACAGCTCCAATTTGATTAGGGGATCTGTATTCGTGGATGCGCACCGAATACAGCTCCCCGGGGAGCTGTATTCGTTAATGTGCACCGAATACACCTCACTGGGGAGCTGTATTCGAAAGGAGCTGTATCCGGTGTTACAACGCTCGGTATACTTTTTTATGTTAATCCGGGTAACATATTTTGATAATTTTCACTGCGTAGACAGTGAGTTTATCGGAATATAATTCACCGTTATATTTCGATAAACCACCGAAAAACATAAAATAATATATGGCTGAATAGTGCCTTTGAGGGATTACCGCCCCAGTAATTTAATAGTTGCACGAGGGCTGCCTCTGTATCCAAGAAGCATGTAAACATTGATCAGCTGTGTTCATATTTGTTAAATCATGTCTTTCTTATTCAGTGATTTCAGCATCAAAATCTAACATGTTCCCTAGACACTCCTATATTATTTCCGTTGCAACCATTTTGTCATGAAATGAAGATTAAACAGATTTTCATATAATGGAGAAGAATTTTGTGAACTAAATACACTGTCGTTTAATTCTGATAAGATGAATTAATATCTAGCCCTGACGTACTCAAAACAATACAATGAACAACAAAACTGCTAAATTTTCATTTAATTCTTTTCATAAAATTAATGGCTTTGCTTATAGTAATCACACATTTATATGAATATCCGTGGATAATCATTTCGCCATGCACTAAATTTATTGCTGTCATTTGTAAAGGATAGATCACTATGTAATTTGGAGGTGAGCGCAGCGGCTACGAGTGATATATCTGACTTAGACCACATAAAGTAGATATTTTGTTTTTCAATCTCCTCTCAAAACTGCACTTGAGCAATATCGTCGAATTACAACACAGAATTCTTAAAATGTAACCTATTTATAAACCGTTATCAAAAAGAGAATAATTGCTGATCCAAATACATTTTACGAAACTGAGTGAGTACCCAAAGTGCCTTTTTACGAGTTGCAAAATAACCACTCTTGCAAATTCTACGTTTCTTTTAACTTTGTTTAAACTGAAATCAAACATTTGTTTGACCTAAAATATAAAATCTCAATTTAGGGCATAATTCAATTGCCCTTGCTGCACTAGAAAGGTTCGTGATGCTGCCGGATTGTGTATGTCAGTGTCATATTTGACAGATTTATGCTCCTTTTTGTTTTTGTCACGAAAACTTAACGTTGACTATAACTTTGCCATTTCTTTAGATTTCTTCATCAAACTTTTAAATTGCATTGCTTGTGACAAAATGTTGTAGGTCAATGCCATAATTATTCGACAGAGTTATGCCCCTTTTTGTACTTAGATTTTGTCACAAAATAATGGTTATTCTGACAAAGTGTTTGAGGGCAACACAAGTGTTCTACTGAACACCCATCTAGTTAATAAAACAGCATTCTCTTGTAGAGTATTTGGTTTTTGTGGTTGATTTGTTACTATTGTATTAAGACTAATTATTTTAGCTCTTATAGTTCGGTGCTATCATATTATGCAATATGCCACTACAGAGTACAGTAAAACTTCGTTAACTCGAGCATCGATAACTCGAGGACCCCGGATAACTCGAGGACTCCTGTCGGTCCCGGAAATTTATCCTCTATGTTTAACCAGAAAATACTATGGATAACTCGAGCATCGATAACTCGAGAACCCCGGATAACTCGAGGAACACCTGTGGTCCCGCCAGGTAAATTTCTTACTTAATTACCTCCGGCAACTCGAGGTCACTGATTATCAGATTTTTCTCACCTCCGATGGCGCATCATTATTTTGACACGTCATGTGAAAAACTTCTATTATTTGTTAATTGATTGTTCTCGCTAATTATTGATTAATTGGCCGTCCAGTGGCCAAAGTGTATAGAATGCTTTTCGCACATTTAAATTCTCTTAAATCATGTGTAATTACACCCTCTTGCTACTTTTATTGAATAAGACGAAAATAAAGAAAATCATGTTTGCGAGTTTTTAGTTACGAGAACTTAATGATGAGATGAAAAGTTTGAGTATGAGCAGACTTTTGATACTTAAGCTTGAGAGAAAATCCCAAACTGCATATTCTTTCGTTTGATTTCTATAACCTCTACGCTAACTGAAAGAAATGTGCTTTTTCTTTTTTTCAAAGCTGTTTCATAGCTATCTTTTGCCAATGCATATAACGATCTTTATGTATACTTTGATACATTTGTTGAGCGATTAATAATATATTAAATGTCATATGTTTCTTTATTTTACTCTGTCTCGGATGACATTTACAAAAAACATATTGAAACACGTTTGTAATGCGTTTCTTGAAATTGCCACGATTGATGTGTTATACCGATTCACCGGTGCTGTGCCTATACGACAACGGGTGTGAGTTAATAATCACTATTCGCTGTTGAGTTGATTGCAAACAAATTAAGCTTAGGTCTAAATTGTCGAGCATATAAACACAAAAATAATATCAAACAGGGAATGCCACGTACCAAAAACGCAGCCTCCCCAAAACGAGCCCCACAGCACCCAGAAGTGCACACCACCAACACACACACACACACACACACACACACGCACACACACACGACACACAATCATGTACACACACACATATACACTACCAACACACACTAGCATACAAAGCAAACACACGAGGACAAAACGAACAATTAAAGGAACACAGTGGGGCACCGCCTTGGAAGTCGCCTGGCATTATCGGAAAACAGTAGGAAAAACCCAAGTGACCCGTAAATACACTGGACGAAGTAAAGTAACATTGCCCCGCCTTCTCCATTAATCAGTTGTCAAATAGTAATTACCCTGATTGTACGTGTATGCAAACAAAAATAACAGGATTTTATCAAATAAGTACGAAAGGTAATCAGTGCTCGTGATTTAATGTAATAAATACATTTTGTAAATGTATTAATCCGACCTCAACATATAGGTCCTCTAATAACTCGTTGTTCATAAGATTTATGACAGCAGAAAAACTTGTAAAATTTCCATGGTTCAGATAACTCGAGAACCCCGATAACTCGAGCATTTTACTTATCCCCTTGCGACCTCGAGTTATCGAGGTTTTACTGTATTTAAGGATTTTAAGCCGTGATTGTCCCGCTCTACAATGATATTATGTTTCAATGCCGCCCGGATATGTGCATATGTGTATGTCCGTGCTTCTAAATTTCTGAATTCTCCAATGCATCATTGTGCACTAAAGTCACTTCAAATGATATTGAACTTCTTTTAGCACAACTGGAGAGACCGATGTAATAGACGCTTTAGAAAACGTGACTTCCATGTCATTATTCATCCGTTTACAACATGATTATGCAAGAAAGTTGTAAATCAACGCAACCATATTTATAATCGTACTTTAGGTATAAAAACAAAATAAATCAATTAGAAGTTGCAAAAACTGGCAAATATATGATTGGTGCTTACAAACATTCTACATAAAGAATTGTAAATTGTTCCAATTTAATGTGATGTAAAACATCTTATGAATACTTTATATATTGCTTTTTTGTTTGAGGTACACTATAAAGAGATCTATTATGGTTAGGTTACTGCATGTCTCCAAAGAGTTTTTCACTAGACGAACTCGAGAGTGACCTCGTAGGTTAAAATCCATGTACAGTAGAACTGAAATACTGTCGGAGATATAAGATTTTCAATGTTTTCCAATTAGTGTCTTTTAAAATGTTTTTGTCGCGCGTTACTTAAAATCTTACATAAAAACTAAAGCAAATACTCTAGGCAGAACCGCTTAAATAAATCACTCAATTATATCAGCTTTTATGGCATTTTGCTTCACCTTTGATCTGCAAACATAAATATGTGTCCTTTAAAAGTTGATTGATACTTTTTATCAAAATTAATATAGCAAGAGGTAGATCTTAATGAAATTGCGATACCGGTGAGCTGACAGTTTAATAAAATCAAAGCAAAGTGATTGCTGAAGGATTCTGGCTTTCAGATGGGAAGGTGAAATAATAGGTTAAAGACAAAAAGAGTACACATACGTCAGTAAAAATGTGACCACCATTAGCATCACAAATTGTCCGTCGTTGATATATCATGTATGTTTGCAGTATACTGGGCATGTAAAAGCGTGAGGTTTGTATCTGGAACTGTGACATTTGCTTGTCTCCAAGTATCCTGTGAGGGCTTGATATAGCTAACCAGTTTCAGAGTATTGAGCATTGTTTCAGATCTTTTTCAGTACTTGCTTTTCAAAACAGATTTATATAATATTTATCCTGGACAAAAGCCAACTCAAACATATTAGAGTTCAAGTGCTTAAGTATAATAGCAAATTAAAAAACGCCTGTTTTGGGCAGAATAAGAAAAGACAAGTCATGTAACAAATTACGCAGGTATCAATGTAAAAATAAATGTCATAAATATATTTGCCGCTGCTTATTATAAACCATACATCGTTGTTTATTACTGCGCATCAGAACTAAAAGTCGTTTGTTAGACAAAGAACAACGCTTGAACGATATTATCTTACAATGAGACTTTTTTTACACGCAATGAAGCTACAAAACTAAAATTAGAACCAATACTGAATAGAAGGAAAGTTGGTAACCTTCATTTCAACCTATTACTTATGAAGAAAAATCAAAACGTAGATGAAACTATTTTCAATGATGAAATAAGAAAATAGTTTTATTTAAGTCTTTTTTAGGATGTTTGGTTATTCAAAGGCTGTTTGCGTCATACTGCTGTGTTTGGTGACATTGAGTCAGCAGGCCACAGAGGATAATAGAGTCACAGATTATTTGATAGGAGAGAACGGGTACAATGCCAGGGCAGAGACAATATCGAACAGATATTCAATTGCTGCATGGGCATACAACACCAACATCACGAGCTACAACAGTGCCAAACAGGTAAGAGTTTGCTCTAACCCAAACCCAAACCCTGGAATAATTCCATTATAATCTAAATCTGTTATTAACATGAACGAACTTTGTATGATTAATCTAATGAAAGATTTTGTGTCTTTGTTCGTTGTTCCTACAAAGAATGTATTCGAAATAAATACACCAGTATATATTTATCGAGATGTTTGCGTTTTCAGACTGAGATTAGTCTGTTATATTCGGAATTTGCCAAGAACGAATCAATGAAAGCGGCTCAGTTCAATGTCTCTGCACTGACTGACGAGAGCCTAAAGAGGCAGATCAATATGATTCTTGATGTAGGAATCTCTGGGTATGAGGACACAGATGTCTTGAAACGGGTATGCTTTGCTATACTATACTTTTTTAAATTGCGTCAAGTTGTTCTCTTATAATGATAGGGTTTTGAGGCAATATACTCATGTCGTCTGTTGGCGAATTACATAAAGATCATACAGTTTGTTCAAAGTTGTATTTTCGCCTTTATATTAACTTATTTTTAAGTGTGCGTTTCACTCTACTGCAGTATACATCGTTTATAATATGTGCAGACATGTGATATTTTCAATGTGTTCAGTGCTTCAACTGTCAAAAACTGTACATTTTAGTATGTTTGATATCTTCACGCGACATTTGGGTATCAATCTGCAAAGTCCTAAATAAAACGATGAATTTTATGTTGTAAGAATATTTCTTCAATAGATAACCAATCTTGAAGCTGAAATGACTGGAATTTACAGCTCAGCAAAATGGTGTAAAACTTCAACGGACTGTAAGCCTCTGTCACCAAGTAGGTACTCTTAACTCTACACGGCCTAGAATGTCGCATTTTGACTGCTTAACATATCTTTTTACAGAGGTTAATTTCGGGGTGCATTTTATCCCAAGCTTTGAATTATTCAAACATATTTTTATGCATATCAATTGGGTGTGACATATGCATTTCCTTAAATAACGCTTTAAGTAACTTATTGCAAAGGGTGATTTCAAATTTCAAATGCAAAAATAAATTTCAATGATAGATCTGACGGACATCATTACAAACAGCCGAAATTATGATGAACTGAAGGAAGTTTGGAAAGGTTGGAGAGATGTTAGTGGAGCTAAAATGAAAGACCAATATGCGGAGTTTGTAGAGCTAATGAATAAAGCAATTAAAGCCGGTGGTAAATAATTACATATATTTTATTTTTACATAATTATATGTGAGAATTAAATCTACTAATCAGAGAATGAACGAGAAAGCGATTTGTAAAAGTTATGACGGATAAACATGCAACACAACACATTTCGTTTATCTATAGTATTTAACTTATTATTGAGCAGTCTCTGACAAGACTGTAACGTAGAGAATATGAGTAAATACACAGAATATGCAGCTTTAGCACTGATATATGGAAGTATCATTGGCATGAACTATTAACCTAGTTACACTGCTTACATTTGTCTACCCTTTCAGGAAGGTACTCTGATATGGGAGAGTACTACAGGTCTTGGTATGAACAGGAGGACTTTGAAGATGATGTGAGACGTTTATTTGATGACTTAAAGCCTCTATATGATCAGCTACACGCGTATGTTAGAAGAAAGTTGAAGAATCATTATGGAGCCGAGCATTTTCCAGACTCGGGACACATTCCAGCACATTTATTCGGTAACGTAACTTGCACTATCAACTGATCAAGGTGTACACCAAGACGTTACAAGACATAACATGTAAAGTTTCGGATGTACGGGTGCTTGTATATTTTAAAATCATTGACATTCATCAATGCTTTCCTGCAGAATATTTTTCTGTTATTTAGCAGTCATATTTTGTTACAGTTATGACCAGTAAAATTACGCCATATATGTTCACATTATTTAAATCGATTTCCAGCAACTTGCTTTTCGTAAGTATTTCAATATTTAAGAAGGGGAACTGTAACCCGCATTAGGTATATTTATGAACAAACCTGTCGTGCTTTTTCTAACTTTATAAATGCTTGATTTTTCAAAAGAAGAGAACATGTTTTTTTTTAAAGCTTATTTTTACTATAAGTTTGTCTGTACTCATATAGGCCCGTATTCAGAGCGTATGTTTCCTAAATGTTTGCCAAAAAAATGTCACGAATGTCTCTTCTGTATTCGTAAATTATTGTAACAGTTTCGTATAAAACAAGCCATATCACCCCATGTAGGGTTATGTGATCCTAAGTATACGGTTTCGAATAGGGTCATAACTCTGAAGGTGAGGATGTGTGATCAACAGAAAGTATGCATACTGCAAATTGCCGGTTGTTCCTACGCGGTCAACTCAAACGTAGTCCCTATTAAATACAGTGCCATTTTCCTCCGTGTTCTAAAGCCACTTTCATGCCATATTTTCTTTTGTTTGATGTTCATTCGTTAAGGTTATATTAATCCAATTTGTATCATGTTTCTATGAATAAATCTGAAATGTCAACTAAAACGAAAGTGAGAGGGGATATTCTTGCATGCCTACTGGCAGCTATATGCCGTTTACAGCACATGTTCCAGTCACGTGATCATGACTGTTTTGTTACTATTTTTTGTTTATATATTGATAAATCTTCAAAATATGGGTAGTCTTGCAAAATGTCAAAGATTGAAAATCATGATAAAAAGTAGCTGTATCTAAGCAATTTTACATAGAAAACAGTAGAAATTACATTTACAAGTTTCGAACCAAATGACAATAATACAGTATAATAGAAGTAGAATCTACATCGCCTTTACGTTACCTTAACATTGTATAAATCCCTTATGCTATTATTTATAGCGTGTTATCGCCTTATCCCATATATCTGTCACGCATCACGTTACAGAAAGAAGAGGATTAAATCAACAAATACAAACTTATCATGATCTATATGTGTATGTGCCAGTTGTAAGGTAGTATACTTTATGGAGTATATAAATTTAGTTTTAGGGAGCCTGATTTATTTATTACACTCTTGACACTCAAATAAATTGCGAGATCATTTAAATTCGGTCAATGTATGTGGTGTTCATGTGAATATCTTTATTTTAGGTAATATGTGGGCACAGCAATGGGGGAACATATACGATATTCTAGAACCCTACCCAGGACAGGGACGACAATCACTTACAACAGAAATGAAGAATCAGGTATCTTGTCGGCGGTTATCTTTTCCTGTACTAACAGAAGGATGCTAGAACTTGTTTTCTTCTAGAAGAAATTTGTACATACTTATGCTCACTAAAAATAATACAGCGCAGAGTTTTTATCAATAATATTGTAAAAAGAGAATCGCTTTTTGACAAGCACTAAGTCCACTGGCACCAGAGTACTAGACTGCCCTGTAATTTTAACAAAAAATACCCCAAAATATACCTAAATCACAACTTATCATGAAAAAAAATGGTAAAATATCATTTCTGACAAACCCCCGTTTACACTGTTCTATATTATTCACATGGTGTTGAACGTTTTCGACAGGGGGTCCGGTCCCCGCTCTTTTTGTACTATTCAAGCAAGCAATTATAAAATAATAGTTCCTTTCTTCGCAGTGATCTCCCTTGTGTTGTTGTTGTTGTTGGTAGAGATTTTGGCAGTGGAAGGGAAGCAACTTCTGCATGCAGATTTTTTTTTTTTAAATACTCTCCCAGTCAAAATAGGAAAAGTAATATTTGGAAAGTTATTATTTCGTACTGGTACATGTAGCAGGAAGAGTTCGGTGTATTTGGTTAAAAGCTTATATTAAAATTATTTCCTCTATCCTTTTGTACACACACCTATTTCAGCCGGATTTTTACTTGAAAAAAATGCGCATAATTCCACTTTAATTATTAATTTTGCAAGAAACACCTTCAGGAAAACGATGAAAATATAACCTTAAACTTTTTTCTCAGTTCTGAATTAATAACGTACATGATATAACAAGTCTTAATTCTTTTAAACAGAATTATAATATTACACATATGTACCGTGTTGCGGAAGAGTTCTTCACTTCTATTGGTATGGCGCCAATGCCTGAATCGTTCTGGAGACTTTCTATGTTGGAAAAACCCGACGACGGCCGAGATGTCGTTTGTCACGCATCAGCGTGGGATTTCAATAACGGCACAGACTTCCGGTATGTGGTGATGATGCTATGTCCAGTTCAAGTTCCAAACATAAAAATGTATTTCACATTTGTTTAAAAAGAATTTCCTCAATATTGATTAAACAAGCTATCCTACATATATTCGATTTTTGACAGCACTGTACGAGTGTTTAACAACACAGCACTTCGCTTCCAGGATCAAACAATGTACAACAGTAACTGAGGACCAACTTATCACAGTTCACCACGAAATGGGACATATACAGTATTACCTTGAATACATTAACCAGCCAAAACTGTTTCGAAGTGGAGCAAATCCAGGTATGTCGTAAAGTTTTAATGATTTTACTTAAGTATTTTGTTAGGGCAAATATATTACACGGGTTTACACTTTCTACTTTATTTCTATTAGCATTCTGTAAATGTCAACGGTATTCATGGAGCAGCTGAAATACGATTCTTAACGCAAAAGGCAATATTTACCATGCCTAAAGCGTCCTTATATGTTCTGTTAGGCTAGAGCTGAACCTGTACATACGATGTATGCTGAGTCTTACAGGGCAATTTTTAGCAAACAATTATCAAGATAACTTCGTTAATAATTGCGTTTTCTATATGTAAAGTCACGATAAGTATAGAAAAAGCTCTTTATGCCACAGAACAGTAACACTAAGCCTTAATCACAAACAGGATAAAAACTATACACAAAATAAAACCAAGTTGCTATAGTTACATTTCAAATCCACTTAACATTTTAGTAACATGTTCCAAATGGCTATTGTCTATGTGGTTTAATGTAACTTACATCTGAACTATTCATTCTGCAGGTTTCCATGAAGGTGTAGCAGATATTGTGAGCCTATCCTTTCAGACTCCGGAACATCTTAAGAAGATAGGACTTCTAGAAAACCTGCCAAACGGCACAGGTTGTAGATATTTCTAAAAGAAAGCATAGTGTAGAATTTGTGAGGCAGTAGAGGAAATCCGTGTTACCTCTTGGATATACTGTCACGATTTATACTCAAAATGAGAAGCATGTCTGATATTTCATTAGGACAAACTCGGCGAAATATTTAAGGCATCATTGGGTATCTTCAATAACACAGAAAAGCATCTCTCTTGTGGAGTTTAAGTAGATCTATAACGTAAAATGTTTAGTCTACTTAGTTTTCTTCATTTGTGCTGTCCTGGTTACCACAACATGTTTCCTTTCGTTAACCTGAGCAAATCTTTAATCAGAAAATTCTGTGACTTCATTACGTATATATAAGTACTGCTGGTTTTGGAAAACATCGCAACAATTGAGCACTTGAGTTTAATCTGTCACCTATATCGTTACTAAAATTACAAAATCATGATAAATGATAACTTCGCATGCATTTAGCTTTAGTATAGGTATGCTCCTAGAATAGTTTCTTTATTTAGTGGAGTTCAATAAGTTTTTGGAAAACGGGTTTGTCTTCAGATATATATAAGATGACGACGACAGACAAAACAAGTTCTATGTTATAATCATTTGTTTTAATGTTTAATCATTTGTTTACTCTTTGTTAAGTGACTGAAAAAATCTGTCAAACATATTTAAATTGATATAACTTCGAAAGATGATAAACAAAATATAAACCGCTAGAGTTCTCGCGTTTAGGATTTGATCAAAGGAACATCGCTACCAATATCATTTTTTCACAGATCACACGAAAGGGCAGTTTGGGTGCATACTTATCATCTTCCATAAATAGCTAAAAGGAGTCCAAGTCTGCGTTTATACACTGGTTGAAATCCCCTGAAATCACAGTGTTGATAACTTCACTGAACATTGATTGCATGTATTTTTTCGTTTCGTTTTGTTTGTTAGTTATATTCAATTTTGGTAATTGCTTACTTTTGTTCTCATCTTTGCATGTTTTTGCCATAGAGGGCGACATCAACTTTTTGTTTCAAATGGCGCTGGACAAGGTCGCTTTCCTGCCATTTGGTTATTTGATTGACCAATGGCGTTGGAGTGTTTACCGAGGAGAAACAACTAAAGACAAATATAACAAAGCTTGGTGGGATCTGAGGTTTGAAACGCTTTTGAAAAAACTATAGTTAAAACTTGCATTTAACATGTTCGACCATGAACTCACTGCATTCATGCATCCTTCTAATTCATTCATTTTTCACATTTTCACTCTGGACTTATCTTCCACATAACCCATATTCAATTAGCAAAATTAATTAAAAATGAATCTCGCTTTTAATGCATGAAAGCTGATAAAACTTTCAAAATCATATACAAAATGAATTAATATGAAAGCATCAGACAATATTTTGCTGAAAGCATACATGTATCCAAAGGATCATATAAACTTAACTTTTAGACTCTAACCATGCATTAAACGTTTTTTTTATCCAAACAATATGTTGCGGTTAATGCCTTCATAGTAAATTATAGTCGTTTTAACACTGTGTATTTATTTGTAACTTAATTGGATAAGCAAACGCATATTTTCGTCTTTAATAATGGCGATTCTGTTACTGCCATTTTACGGTTTTCTTTCTGCATGGGTAGATTTATCATGGTGATAACAGGCTCTTAGTTGTTTAGAATCCATTGATCTAATAATGGCATAAAATACTTATTTTGCAAAATAAATCGGATTAATTCTGATATTACTTTTATTACAGAAGTTTCTTAACAAAACAAAAAGTTGATTTCTTTATAAATTCTTATCCAAATCACTTAGTACATTATTTACCTTCCTTAGTTTACCATTTATTTATATTGTTTATATCGTTTTTTGTCTTATGTTTTTTACTGTTGTTTTTATGCCTTTTCGGTGGTGTCAAATTTTACATACATATATTTGTATATATTAGACAGAATATTTGGAATGGAAACTAAATACTAAGTATAATTTTATGCTTTCTTGCAATCTTTAAGGTGTCAGTACCAGGGCATATCACCTCCAGTAGCACGCTCAGAAAATGACTTCGATCCAGGAGCAAAATTTCACATTCCAGGAAACACACCATATATCAGGCAAGCATTGCTCTCTCGCTTTTGAAACTGTTGAGTTACTAAGAAGCAAACTCTAACATCAGTCCCCGAATTCAGCTCTATATCTACCTCAAGGTGTTAAACTAAAGTTGTCTTTTGATTGCTTTGAAACCTTGATTGTAAAAATTTCTGATTATAATGTAACTATTTCTTAGACTGAATCATATATGACTAATTTTATTGTAATTGGTAAGAAATTTGGGGTAACAGGTGTTTCTGTGATTGATGTCATTTTCGTTTCGGTAATTTGTTTGAACGATACTTTTTTATATATATTTTTGTCTTTAATTCAACTTGATATGGTAACTTCTTAACTTTATGAAATGAATATATCCATACATATGAATGTAATGTAGTTCTTCTGTTACACAGGTATTTTGTAAGTTTCGTTGCCCAGTTTCAATGGCATAAAGCATTGTGTGAGTTGATTGGACAATCACAGCCACTGCACAGATGTGACATTTACCAGGACAAAGCAGCTGGAGAAAGGCTACAGTAAAGTTCTTTTTAAAATATTTTTTTCGTTACAAAATATTTGTTGTACGTATTTAAAGTTACCATAGTGAAGGGTAAATATACCTGAGATATATTTCCTTTTTTGTTGTACTTGCTTTTGCTCTAAATTGCAATTTGACAGGGAGCTTATTCATTTCTGTAGTACACGTTATCGTTAGGAAGAGTTTATAAGCATAACGTAATGGTTCCCTCTCTGAATGCAGTACAAACAGAAATTGAAATCAATGCGACATGTATATAGTATAATCAAGTATGGCCAATCATGTGATCCAGTTAAGTATCATAGTGTCTGAATAACTGAAAAGTACCAAATGTATTGTGTGCCTAAACTATCTATAGTTCTATTTGCTCAAGAGTTATTTAAGTCCGCTTCCTAGGTCGCTGATTTGGAATCACTGTAACCTCTCATAGATTGAGGGCCATTGGTTCGAGAGCCCTGCTACAGACCATGTCTTTTTATGTAAGAAAGTCGGCAGTTTCTTACAGAGGATTAGAGTCTAGTACTGGATCTTCCCAGGAACAATGCTTGGGTAAACTGCCGACCTGTTAAAATGTCCAAAAATACGGTTGGAACGGGCGTTAAAACTCCAAAAAAACAAACAAGATATATCTACAACTTATAATACTTTTATACGTCACATATTACATATGTATAAATATGTATTCAGTTTTTAAGTAAATAAAACGAAACCTAGGCTATAACATTGTATCAAGATGATCTGAAGATGTGTATAATACATATATATACTTCTTGGGTACCATAAATGCAAATTTTAGAAACACACATTTTCTGCCTTTTAACAGACAGGGGTTTTGAATCAAAATCATTGCGGTGTTGCGGGTTTATCCTATTTTCTTTCAGTTCTAGTAAATTTAAACATTGTCTTTAATTATCACAAGGTGACTTATAAATTGTCCTGAAATACAGAATACCGTCAACCTCCTTCAACTAATCTCCTTAGACTAATATAGTATATACTTTAAACAGAACCAAACGATCAGTTGAAGTTTTATCAGTCTTACTAAAAAGCGTAAACTATTTTCAATGTGTGTTTGATATAATTATGCAAACACAAAATAATGAATTACGTGCTTACACTTATTCTAAGTAGATTTTAACAAGTCATGCATATATAAATGTTACACTCGCAACTGTTTTTTGAGAAATTATCAATGGTTGTATCAACTGTTTTTGTTTTTACAGAGAAATGTTACAGATGGGCGCTTCAAGGCCATGGGGTGAAGCTATGGAGACAATAACTCGGGGGACAAATGGAGTCACTGACAAACTCGATGCTACAGCGCTCCTTGATTACTTCAGACCATTACAAGTAATATGTCTAAGTTACATAAATATCTATATCTTTAAATTAGCAGTTTATGAAAAGATAATTTAAAGAACTGAGGAGATATACTAAAGAATTTTTCATAACTTAATTAAATGCGAATCCTTAAAGCAGGAAGAAATCAAAAGTAAAGATAGAAAATTTTAGTAAAATGATCATAGTATCGTTTCATATCAGATCACATAAAACTGGTAGAGTATGTAATTGTGCTAAACACGGTATTGACGAGAAATCAAATCATTTATTGTACAGAAATGACGAAACCACCAATAAACTCTTTACATTAATTGCATTTTAGGTCTGGTTGGAAGCAGAAAACAACAGGACTGGAGAAAACGTCGGCTGGACTCGACAGAACTGTCCAAATGGATCTTTTGTTGCGGATGAGGTCTTCGGCCCATCAAAGGCATCTGGGCCGTTGTCGTCTTCTTTCATCATATTTTGGATTATTGTTCTCAGCCTCCTATTTCTGAATTAGTTATCACAAAAATATCAGTGAGTTATTGCATGTGACAAGATATCCAAAACGATACTTTCTGTGTGAGATGATAATAGTAGGACTATGTTTTTGTTTCCTTCTCTTTTTTTTTTTGGGGGGGGGGGTGGGGGGTCTAATTTCAATGTAGTTCATAATGTCGTGTGAAGAAAGAGTTACACGTTTAACTTGTTTTCAATTTTGCTTGTCGGGTATTATATATATAATTTTATATAACAGTTATAGATGTACTAGTTAATACAAAGTTTACAATTCCTGGAATGTTTCTGCAAAACCAAACAATAGAAACTGAAATCAAATACAGCATAATATTTTATATAAATTAAATATACAAGTACACAGTTCTTTTAATATTTATATTAAGATGTAAGGTATCAACCTAATCAAGCTGAGAAGTTTTGAACTTTTTTTTGTTATGTACCCCACTAAACACCCATATCGCCTTATGTAGTGAATATTTGACTCCAGTTTTCGAAAAACTCTTGAGACTGACAAGAATTTCATAAGTATCCATGAACAATTGATTGTTAATATCAGTGTGCCAAGGTGTAAAGCAAGCACTCATAATGGATGATATCGAAAGAACAACAGATTGGAAAATTACCACTATTATGTGCCATGTGCATCTGGATTATGTTAAAAGTATTAAAAAGATATAAGAGTTTAATTATTAAAAGCGACATCTATAACAAATGTTAACATGACAAACAAAACACATGCTTTAGACATATTTGTATCTAAAAGATTTTTCTAAATATTCCTAGTATGATTTGAAATAAATTGGAAAATTTATAATTTAATCTATCACAATTTTTAAACAAAATATATATCAAAAGTTAATACAAATTAGCCATGTTGTTAAAATCTGAAAGGTCATTTGACATCTTAGAAGATAATGTTTCATTAAAAATGTCTCAGACCGTGAGTTTCATTATACTATGTTCCTCATTCCGCTATCGTTTTTACCCCTTGCAATAAAAATAGTTTTAATCGCTGCTCTCGGCCTAAGGTTTGAATTATTATTCAAAAATTTGCCAGAAAATTCAGGAGTTTTTTTTTATAGGAAAACTATCCCTATTTTGTAATTTTGTTACTTATATGAATCAACATTTCTTCAAAAGCATTTGAAGAGTCGAAACCTTTAACATGTACAACCACACACACATATGTATGTTGGCTTCATAGCTGACATGATATATATAAGCAGGTTGTAAAGCTGACTTTGTATCTGATATATATTCGTCCTTGACTCATACTCGGAATTACAGAAGCCGCTACCATGGCATTTGTATTAAGAAAGAATGTGTATTACAAAGAACTATTTAACATTGTCTAAACACGTATCAAATATAGAAGGTCTCTGTACTCCATACCGTTTCTAAAGTATGAGTACCAAGAACCTTACTTTTAAGGACTCGGCTAATCAACTGATCAGGCGAAGGTCTACCCTCCTCCGTCCTGTATTTTATGAGCAGGAGTTAGGGAAATACCATCTTTGATACCTACCGTGTCATCAAACATGAAGTGTAATGGCTGACTATAAAAGGGGCCAACCATGCACTAAACTTGTGAAGTGTTTAAGAATGCAGATATTATTACCTATCACAAAAAATATTTTCTGGTTTTATTGCTGATCGAATTTGTTCTGGTTCTCTATGATTAATAACACATATAATGATGACTCAACACACAAAGCTCGTAACACAAGAAACGCAACCTTGCTTAAATCTAATAAGTTATAACAATGCGAATTAGCTCCCTTAATCCGTTGGTTAAATAGTCCTCAGGTAAAACCAAATATTAAAATATCAAAGTAATATGATGTTCGGTATCAAGTACGTTTTTACCATCTTATAGGCCATCCGTAATATAAATAACTCTAGCAACACAATCTTGTGCATGCCTGTGCCTACACTTCAAATAGAATTTATAAATCATAAGAAATTAAATCTATGTAATTATAATTTACTAGTGCAGGGTTCTGTACGATCTATAACGGGGTTTCTACGTACCAATTGCACAAAGTCACTATTTGATCACTTAAACCAACTGCAGTTCAAACTGCTAATTTTAATTCATCCACGTTCCCCTAAGCGTTCATGACAGCGACACTTCAACTTAACTTCTTTTTTTTTCTTTTCCTAATCATTGAAACCAATTTTCTCTGTTTTTCTATGATCTGATGGAAGAAGCTCGGTAACGTTCTAGTTGATTCAATTTCAGTTTATGGACCTGTTTGTGTATTAATCATCTGTCCTTTACGTACACCCCCACCCCTCTCTCCCTTCTTGTCTTTTGCTTTGCTGAATTTAGGTACAGGCCCGACCCTTCTTTGCTTTCACTCAGTTCTCCTTACTTGTATTAGAGCCACCGTCGTCATATCCGGTAGTATTGTAATCGGTACAGGATGCAGTCTTACCATTTTAATACACCTACTATCTTTCACATGTTCAAGTTTCATAATAGCTTTCAAAACCGTGTAGAGTATGGTTCAAGTGCCCGCTACTTCCTAGCTTTTTCTTTACTTTGATGTTTCCAAATCCACTTATTTTTCATCGACTTAGAACGCATAAACCAACTCGTCCTTCAGATGCCTGTTTACTTTTTGTAACGCCTTTTGGCGATTAGTTTTAAGACCGCTGCTCATAGCAAGATTATCTAAATGATCCTGATTTTCCCACCTCATTACTTTTTGTCTACATTACTATCGAATTTTTGCTTGAAGTTCAATTTGTCTTTTCTCTTGTCTAAACTTTGAGCGGTCAGATTTTAATGTAGGGGGAATTGACTTAAAGTTGTTGATGTAGTTATTCAAAATTTGATCATTTTTACAGAAGGACATTTTACCTTACCATCGTTCCCGTGAAGAACATGTACCTTATCCCTATCCTCCGTAAGAAACTGCCACCTTTCTCATATAAAGAACATGCTGGGCTGCAACCCGTGACCAAGATACTTAAAAAAGCGTAACAGTCAAATTTTGGAAAAAAAGAAAATTTCTTTTTAATCAGTTTGGGAAAAGGGCAACATTTAAAAACGTAACAGATTTTCCTTATACTGATTAATTGGTTTGAAACAGCACAATTATGCTTTTATTCAGCGCCTGATAGGCCTTGATTTGTCATCCGATTGTACCCGAATTTGCTCAAGCGGAAGTTTTTTTTTTAATTTCTAAGATTTCGATAAGTGCAAGCTACTGACACAAAGATTTTCTAAATAATGTGACACCAACTCTGTCAAGTGTAAAAAGAAAAGTTCCAAATTCTCTCCTAGAACTTGTACTTCTGTGGAAAGTTTTGACATTGTGCAAAACGGAATTGTGCTAGTTTTATTTTCATAAATATTCAGGATAAGTATCGGTACAATAGACTATGAGGTAAATGTCAGCTTTACTAGGCTGCATGTTTGAAATCAGGTCCTCGTGATTGTTATAGCATTGACGAGACAAATCTTGCAGGTAGAATATTTTTGACGTCAAGAACTGGGACAAAACTATAAACAATAAGAAAAGAACCCCAAGACTTCATAAAACTAAAAAGTACTTCCCAAGGAGGTAGCACCCATAATAATTGCGCCAGCGACATAGACAATAAGGCAATTTTATGGCACAGCAGCTGGCAAAAAACAACGAGGAAGAATATATTTCGTACCGAAACTTATTAATTAACAGCAGATGAGAGCAAATTATATCTAACTTATCTTATATACACAGAAGATGGGCAATTTTAAAACAGTTTTCACACCTCTGTCACTTTATAGAAGTAGACATCTCCTTACATAATGACAAATTAGTTGTTTCATACCCTAGAGCCCATTATTCAGATAAGAGGGATGAAAGAACAACTACACCAAATATCTAAATCCATATTTAGACCCGAATTATGTGAACATCATCCTTTGAAGAAACCTTTACCGCGAACATTGAGATAGTGACAGCCGCCCGGTCTACCATTTACCGAGACAATGGGGCGACATATTGTAAATAGGCGAGTCGTTTTACCAAATAAGTAAAACATGAAAAAATGCGCCATTGCTTCTTGTTAAAATTGAAGAGATAAATGTGAAGATGCAACTGAATCTGTTAACTTTAATGCATGACACAATCCAGGTTATCCATGTCATCACTGTTCTCTACTGAATGATACTCCTCGTACAGATTGTAACTGTTTACCGCTTTAAGGCACTCCAACTCAGTAAAAAGTGTCTTCGAGAAGGATTCATTCTTCTGGGTGTAGGCCTGGCTGTTTGTAAGTGTTGTGTCTGGCTGTTGGTAAGTGCAGAGTTTGGCTGTTTGTAAGTACAGTGTTTAGCTGTTTGTAAGTGCTGTGTCTGGCTGTTTGTAAGTGCTGTATTGTATTGCATTTTATACATTGTACCATGCTTAAGCAAATAGTGTCACAGATTTTTAATAACCTTATGCGTTACAAGTTTCATGACCGTTATTGTACGATTACGGGTATGAGCTTCTATCATCATAAACTCGTCTACTCTTTAGCGTAAAATCTGTAAAGCATGTTTTACTGGAGTTACGCTCATGAATGTATTTGTTTTCGTTTACCGGCTTTTGATTTACGTCACCTACTTTTGAAGTCGCTAAGTAATTGATGCAGATGAATTTTTCTCACACCTAGATAAAACTGTTTACTTTCGCCCTTTGGTCTGGAATTTAGCAGCTTTACAGTGCTAAAAAGATCTAAAAGAAAACAAGTAGCAGCTGACCTGAAAAGCTGTAACTGTCTTTACAAAGCAAGTGACTAATTAATTTATCCTAGAAAACTGACCTAACACTACCATTTTCAGTCAATATTCTACTTATTTTCTTTTTCTAGCAGCATTTGTTATATTATACAAAATAGACATAAGCCACATATGTTGGAATTTTCATAACTTAGTGAATGATAGACACATTAAAGGTAAAATAGACTTCGCAGGACTGAACACTCAATGATTCGAGCTTGTGTTTATTACATGGCGAAGAAGACATTGTTTGTTGAGGGTAAATACATACCAAATAATAATTTATCAGAAAAGTAGTTAAGATTGCAATAGTGCACAAGATGGGTTTTTTTCTTTCAAACATGTTGGTATGTGTTATTTTTCAAGTTATGGCGGACAAGTTTGGAGTCGTGTTACTTCATCAGACAACAAGGTTAACCTGTTTCTTCTGAGCCTCCTGACATACGATTTGTGAAGCCATCGGACGTACTCTAGTCTTGTAGTACGCTGGTCTTGTCGGTTCTTTGTTGAGCCTTCGTGCATGCGTAAGTCCTGGTATTAGCTGATTTAATTACATTTGTAGCCATTTGTGGCGCCTTCTGACTAACGTTAGTCCTGACGTATGCTGGTTTAGTCTGTCATTTATGAAGCATACTGACGTACGCTTGCCCTGAAGTATCTGGTATATTTATTCATTTTGGAGCCTTCGGGCGTTCACTAGTCCTGACGTAAGGTGATCTTGTAAGTCATTTGTGGAGCCTCCGGACGGGCGCTAACCCGTGGTTAGCTGGTCTAGTCATGGTCAGGTATTTGAAGAGCCTTCGGGCGTACGCTAGTTCTGACGTACACCGGTCTAGTGAGGCATTTGTAGAGCCTTTGGGCGTACGCTAGTTGTGACGTACGCTGGTCAATTCATATGTTGATCCTTTCGGAAGTACGCTACTCCTGATGTCTGCTGGTCTATTAAGTCATTCATTGATTCGTCGGACGTACGCTAGTCCTGATGTGTGGTGCTCTAGACAGTTACTTGTGGAACCTTCGGACGTACGCTTGATCTGACGAACGCAGGTCTAGTCAGTCATTTGCGGAACTCTCTGACGTGCCCTAGTTCTAACATACATAAGTCTAGTAAGTCATGAATAGAGCCTTCGGACGAACGCTAGTCCTGACGTGCGCTGATCTAGTCAGTCATGTAAAGAACCTTCGGACGTACTCTAGTCATGACGCACGCTGATCATCTCAGTGATTTGTGGAACCTTCTAGACGTATGCTAACATGAGGTACACTGAGCATGTTGCGGAGCTCTCTGACGTGCCCTTGTTCTAACATACATAAGTCTAGTAAGTCATGAATAGAGCCTT
Organism: Saxidomus purpurata; assembly: GCA_022818135.1. Taxonomy (NCBI): domain Eukaryota; kingdom Metazoa; phylum Mollusca; class Bivalvia; order Venerida; family Veneridae; genus Saxidomus; species Saxidomus purpurata. Next base: position 31,874,762 of record JAFMSR010000016.1, on the reverse strand, counting down.
CGGACGTATGCTAGTCCTGACGTACGCTGGTCTAGTCAGTCATTTGTTGAACCATCTGACGTACGTTAATCCTAATGAACGTCATTCATGTCAGTCATGTCAGTCATGTGTGGAACCTTCGAATGTACGCTTGTCTTGGAATGCGTTGGTCTACGAACACTAGCCCTGGCATACGGTGGAAGCCTCTTGACGTATGCTGACATAGTCTGTGATTCTTTGGAGATTTTAAGTAAGACTGTCAATAAGTCAACTGGTATATGAAACTATACATTAAAGTGGAATTATGAGCATTTTTTTTTTCAAATAAAAATCCAGCTGAAATAGGTGTGTGTAAAAAAGAGTAGAGGAAATAATAGCTTTTAACCCAATACACCGAAGTCTTCCTGCTACCAGTACGAAATAATAACTTTCCAAATATTACTTTTCCTATTTTGACTGGGGCAGTCTTTTATAAAAACAACTGCATGCAGGAGTTGCTTCCCTTCCATTGCCGAAATCTCTACCAACAACAACAACAACAACAACACAAGGGAGTTCACTGCGAAGAAAGGAACTATTATTTTATTAATCCGATTTGTTTATTTCTAAAGCACCAACTTCAAATACAAATGCGGCATTATCATTAATGTAACACATTTAAATGCACAACAACCGAAAATTGCTTTTATAAAACTGTCTCCAAAAATACACTATGTGCAGTAAGATGCGCATAATGTCACTTTAGATACTTGGCCGTCTTTGCTCCTTTTGACTTCGCGATTCTTTTACTCTTTTTCTGTGTTATAACACCAAATAAAGAATGCGTGTCTGGTCTGCAAGCTCGCGCATCTATCACTTGGCTACTGTAATTTTACATAATTTGGCTAAATAATCAATATTTGGACAAAACTGACTGGTAATTGCAATCAGGTGAAACAAAACTCACTAGATTTTCAAAATTTGTTAGGTACAAGTCATTAGTGGAGCCTGGGACGTACGGTAGTTCTAATGTACGCTGATCTAGCAAGTAATTTGTGGAGCCTTCGGACGAACGGTAATCCTTACGTACGCTGGTCTAATCTGGTATTAGCTCTCGGACGTACGCTATTTCGTTCATATGCTGGTCTTGTTTGTGGAGCCTTCGAATGTACGCTAGTCCTGTAATATGCTAGTCTAGTAAGTCACATTAGGAACCTTCGGACGGACGATAGTCCTGGCCTGCGCTGATCTAGTCAGTCATTTGTAGAGACTTGTGGCGTACAATATTTCTAGCATGTGCTGGTCTATTTAGTCATTAGTGGAACCATCGGACGTTCGCTAGTCCTGGCAGACGTTGGCCCAGTCCAGTGTATATGCGCTGTTGAGCCTTCAGACGTACGCAAGTCCTGTGATATGTTGGTCTAGTAAGACGTCTGTAAAGTTTTCGGACGTACGATAGTCCTGACGTACGGAAGTCTAGTCCACTAGTTGTGGAGCCTTTGGACGTATGCTATCGTCCTTGACTGCACTGGTCTAGTCAAATATTTATGGAGCATTTGGACATACGCTAGTAACTATATTACGCTGGTCTAGTCAGTCATTTGTGAAGCCATCGGACATACGCTAGTCCTGGCATACGGTTGAAGCCTCTTGACGGATGCTAACGTAGCTTGCGAGTCTATCGAGATTCCTGACTCACGCTGATCTAGGACACTGACATACTCTTAAGCGCTAAGATAGTGCGTCGTTGTCTTGAACATGCCGTTTTTGATTTTGTCGCAGCAGTTTCAAGTCAATATCTTTTCACGGAAATGAAAATTCTAAAGGTATGTCTTTCGTTCAATAAAGCACGGAATCATATAACTGATTTATTGGAAAAGGCTTCAGTATATGAAAGGATTAAATATCAATGTTTAGGTGCCAGCATGATAGGGTATACAGTATAGCTGGTATTAGAGGGACAGCCAGGACAATAAGTTCCGCGGAACATTCGTTTGGTAGCCCTGAAGGGACTTCTAATGTTAATACCTCTGACTTTCAACTTCTAATTTCACAACTTACTGACTTACTTTAAGTTCCTTACTTTTATCTTCCAACATCAAGCTTTCTTAGTTCAAACTTAATACTTTCTTACATCAAAGTAAGAAGTACACATGTATGTAAGTTAGAAGTATGTAAGTCAGACGTAAGGAAGTTAAAAGTAATGGACATAGAAGTATGAAACTTAGAAATGAGGTTAGAAGTGTAGAAGTAAGAACTTCATGTAAGTTTGAAGTAAGCAAATTAGAAATTAGGAACTTGAATTATGAAAGTTAGAACTAAAGAAGATAAAAATATGGAAGTATAAGAAGTAAAGATGTAGAATGTGGAGGTTAGCAGTATGGAAGTAAGAAGTATGGAAGAAAGAAAGTTAGAAATATAGAAATTAGAAGTAATGATGTTACGAGAGATGGCAAGTCAATATTAGGACGTAACAAGAACTGCCAAAAGAAAGCACGCTTCGTTTTTCGAAAGAAATTGAAAGTACATTTAAAACATTTCTTACAAAAAGATTACAAATGTTAAAATGAAAGTCTTATACCTCTATGGTCATTTCTTATTATCAAATCAACGCTAACTTGTATGAAAAGGTGATTACTGAGATTCGAGCCATGAAAGTTTTCATTAAAATCTTCATAATGCAAGGTTTTACTCAAATCAGTGGTTACTGAGATATGTCGATGGTAGTAGGTTACATACACAACTACAAAATTTCTATGTCAAACAAATGTCATAATTTGTATTAAATATATCTAATTTGCTTGTTTGATACCACTGAACACTTAAGTAAGTTTCAATTAAATCCCATAAAAAGCTACAGACATAATTATGTTCATGTAGTTTTGCTTGCATGCGAACCCTTAACAAAAAAACAAGGGCCAACAAGGGCCAACATCTGAATTTAACTTGGTTGTTTGTACACTTAAGTAAAGTTTCAAATCAATCCCATAAGGGATTATTGACATTAGTATATGATAGTAGCTTGCAAGTAAAACTTTAATCTAAATGTCTAAGCCCAATAATTGCCATAATTTGAAATAAATTTAGCCAAGAGTTATCTAACTGACAGGACACCATTGACTATTCTATCAAAGTTTCCAATCAATCGTGTGGTTGTTATTGAAATTTGCGCATGATAGTAGTTTAAAAACTTTAATTAAAAAATATCGAAGTGCAACAACGGCAATAATTTCAAATACACTTGATAGTAACATTGTCCAAATTACAGCCTGTTCCTAACTTTTAACCAGAATGTTTAAGTCCAACAATAGTCATAATTTGAAATAAAGTCAGTCAAAGAGTTATCTAATTTGATTGTCTGAAATTCCTGACGACACTAGTTTCAAATCAATCCATTCAGTGGTTACTGAGATGTGTGCATAATATTAGGTTGAATTTACAAGTTTTTTCAAAAAGGGCCATATTTTGCTTTAAATTCAATCAAAAGTTCTCTTACCGGCTGGGCTGATACTTCTGAACTCTTAAGTAAAGTTTCAAATCAATCCCATTAGTGGTTTCTGACATAACTATGTCCATGATAATAGCTTGCATGCAAAACTTTAACAAAATTGTCTGAAATCCAGCGATGGCAATATTTTTAATGAAATTATCCAAAAGTTATCTAACTTGCCTGTGTGATACCCTTACATACTTGTCCACGTTTCAAATCAATCGTGTGGGTGGTTATTGAAATATGTGCATGATAGTTACATGCACACATGACTTTAAAGTCAAATTACAACCAGCATGTAAAACTTTATATTTAAGCCCAACAAGGGCCATAATTTAAAATAAAGTCAAAGAGTTATCAAACTTAATTGTCTGATATTCTTGAAGACTTTAATGAAATTTCGAATCAATCCAACAATCAGTGCATGTGTTTACTGAGATATGTGCATGAAAGTAAAATGCATGCACAACTTTTACCAACATTTCTAAGTTAAACAAGTGCCATAATTTGTATAAGATTCAGTCAAGAGTTCTCTGGTTGTCTGGTCTGATACTTCCTGACACTTAAAATGACATTATGCGCATCTTACTGCACATTGTGTATTTTTGGAGACAGTTTTATAAAAGCAATATTCGGTTGCTGTGCATTTAAATGTGTTAAATTAATGATAATGCCGCATTTGAAGTTGGTGCTTTAAAATAAAAAAATCGAACTAATGAAATAATAGTTTCCTTCTTCGCAGTGATCTCCCTTGTGTTGTTGTTGTTGTTGGTAGCGATTTCGGCAGTGGAAGGGAAGCAACTCTTGCATGTAGTTGTTTTTATTAAAAAGACTCTCCAAGTCAAAATAGGAAAAGTAATATTTGGAAAGTTATTATTTCGTACTGGTAGCAGGAAGAGTTTGGTGTATTGGGTTCAAAGCTATTATTTCCCCTACCATTTTTTTACACACGCCTATTTCAGCTGGATTTGTACTTGAAAAAATGCGCATAATTCCACTTTAAGTAAAGCTTCAAATCAATCCCATAAATGATTACTGAGATTATGTCCATGGTAGAAGCGTGCATGCAAAACTTCAGCAAAATGTGCAACGTCAACGCAATGGTGACTGCAATAGCCCTGCGAGTAGTGTAAAGTAGTAAAATGAACATTTAGTGAGTTTCAAGATGCAAATATTTTCACTTCTTTTTATGAGGTATTACAATACTTTTAAAAAGTAAAAGTAATCATTGTTATTCCATATTTTATATATATTTGTTATTGTATGTTTGATAGTCATTATAATTCAATGTTTCTTTGTTCGATGACAACTTTTACGATAAGAATAACGAAACATTGAAAGGAAAATCAAACATACAATAGCAATAACAAAATATAGAATAACAATGACGACTTTTACAATAAGAGTAACAAAACATCGAATATGAATATCAAACATACAATTGCAAGATATGTTTGTTAAACATGTAGGCATCCCATCCCCTGACGGCAGTCAATTAATTGTTTGCATTAAAGGTCACTGTGACTTGACCTGTTCACCTCAAAATTAAAAGGGGTCATCTCCTGGTCATGACCAACCAACCTACAAAGTTTGAGGTCATTAAGCCAATGTTTTTGTAGATATTGGTCGGGCAAGATTTTTATGTTTAAAGTGACGGCGATCTTGACCTTTGACCTCAAAATCGATAGAAATCATCTGCTGGTCATGACCAACCTACCTACAAAGTTTGAGGAGACTATGCAAAGGCATGTTCTAGATATCACTGATCAGACAAGTTTTTTTCTATTGAAGGTCTCCATAAACTTGACTTTTGATTTGTTGACCGCAAAATCAATATGAATCATCTACTGGTCATCACCAACATATCTATACAGTTTTAGGACACTAGGCCAGATCATTCTCTAGATCTATTGATCGGACACGTTTTTTTCAGATGAAGGTCACTGTGACCTTGACCTGTCACCTGTTGACCTCAAAATTAATAGGGGTCTACCTAGGCCAAATTATTCTCTAAGTATCGATCGGACAAGGTTTGGTCTACCGAAGGACAGATCGACCGGCATGTGCAAACCAATATACCCCTCCTTCTCCTAAAAGGGACATAGCAATAACGAAATATAGAATAACAATGCTGACCTTTACAGAAAAAATAACGAAACATTGATAAAATTGTAAACACATAGAATTTAGCGACGCTGTCATGCCATAATCGAATAGTAGTTTATTTACAAACTTGAAAATATAAACCTCCATAAAACAGTAATTGTGAGCAGATGTTCGATTTAAGCAGGCCTTAGTAGTTTAGAATTAACATTCCAAAACTACATGAATGAAAAATATTTGCATAGTAATTTACCTAAGAATCTAGGTACTGTATTTTTGTGATAATGTCATTAAAACTGAATATCATTAAGTGCTGGTATGAACCCAATAAGCAAACATAAGAGAAAAATGTAATTCTAAAAATATTTTTCAGCCCCAGATTTGTGTGCATAATATTAGTTTATAATGATTGAAATTTCGAAACACTTCTATTGTCTGAATAGTATGTTTTCAAGCTCTCTCAAAATACATGCCATGCATTTTGATTTTTAGACTTAAGATATGTTTATATGGTCCTTTTTTAAAAGTTATGTTACTGTATTGTGTTATGTAATTTCGTTTAGAAGCTAGTGATCTATATCTTCTATCATATAATGAACTTTATTCTCCGTAAGCCTTGGAACGAGTTCCTTGTAATATAAAAGAAACATTATTTAAAAATGTACGAATGATAATAATAATAATAATAATAATAAATTCATTCAGCACACAAGTCACGCAATTAACAATCATGCAAGAAAACAAGAAGTATTTTTTAAAAAAGAGTATATGAAAGCGATTGATAGCTAGATTTTATTGAAAAAAATTGTGTCATGTATTATTTTTATACAGCCGAATGTCACAGGGTGCGCAAATGTATCTCATAAAACGCTTTGCGCAAAACGTAAAAAAAATGCGTAAGTCTATATTACGCCAGTTGATTATGTTGATAAAACGGCCGCCTGGACGCGAACCCAGTGCCTTCGCTTATAGGGTTGTAAGAGCGAATGCTCTCCCGACTGAGCTAACCGGTCGCCCAAATTGTAAATAAATCCGTATAATGACAAATGCATCAGGAAAACAAACTTAGTCTTTTTATTTTCCTTTTTTAAATGAAATACTCTTGCTTTTTCAGTCTTTCGTGCATGGTTTTATAATTTTAGAACGTAAACATTTCATATCAGAATGATACAGGTATGCTATTATCGCCTAACAAATGTTAATTATAAGTGTACAGTAATTATACTTTTTCGACCAGTGAATAACAGTCACTATTTCTAAGGATTTCCTGAAGCACATGTTAAGGTATGGACTGTAAGCGGCCGCTTAGCTCAGTCAGGGATGTATTCGCCCTAACAACCCTACATGCAAAGGGCCCTGGGTTTGCGTCCCGATCAGGTCGCACACTTTTTCTCACCCTGTGACAATTGGCGCCTTCTGACTGTATAAAAGTAAAACTTGACAGGATGTTTTACTATAACATCTAGCTACCAATCGCTTTCATATACTCAAAATTGCGCCAACCATCTTTTTAAAGAAAATTCTTGTTATTTTCTTTATTCGCGGACCGCTTTATAGACTTTCACCATGTTTACACTTAATGCCATTTCCCGTTATCAGCGTATCACGTGTAAAATTGTAATTTAAAATGGATTGCGCCTTAGAAATGCTTCTAATTGCCGATGGAATTTTATTGAGATTGTCCTGTTTTTTCTTAAAGCTAAAAGCACATTACATGTGGATTTCTTAAAGACGTCTGGTATCAATGGCAGATTTTCTTGTTAATTATTGTGATTCATTCATTTTCTTGTAAATCCATTAGTGGGTATTAGCGTGATGACGACGATTTTAGAAGATCGATTCGTTAGCGATAAATACTATACCTGTATTAATATCAAACCATGAGAAGACAATGGAGCAAAATTCACCAGGAAACTTCCATAAAATAGCAACTGAATAGTTTTTGTCTTGATAGCGTTTAATCTGTGTGATTTTGCTAAACGGTTTAGATTTTCTAAGCGATTCAACTTCATAATGAGATTGTCAACCTGTCAGACCGAGCGCGTGCAGCCTGGTTTCTGTACAGAACAGGTACAAAAGCGGACCACAAATGATAAAAAGCTTGTAGAACAGTTCATCACCAGAATAGTCATAACATTGCTTTAAGGTCATTGAAATGCGCGAAGTTTTCATAGTATTGAATATACATGTACAAAGTTTCCCCAAAGACTAATTTCAGAATGGATCTTCGACAACCGTCCCAAAAATTGTTTGGATACACATGTTGATTTAAGTGGAAAATAAAATGTAACTTAAAAAACCCTTTATGGATTTGGTACTCGAAAACAGAAACTTAACACTTCAACTTACATATCTATTCACTACTCTGCCTTCATCTAAGTTCTATAGCTTACTTATTTTACACACTAAATAACAAACAACCTATGTTAAGTATACTGACGACTACCGACTTGAAATACTGACAAGCATTTCCTCCGAAAGGACCAGCCTCAAGGTCAGCCACTTTTGGGATTCAATCTTTGCTTCAGGAAACCGGCCACTTGGGTATTGTTATTGTATCCGAGTGAACTGTACATTGAACTACGCTACAAAACACTAAAGCAATAGGTTTTGAATTCTATATGCAATTCTTTAGTTGTTTCTGAGTAAATTATGGGACAGTATTTATACAGAAAGTCAACTATAATGGACAAAAACCGGAATTTACCAAAACTACGAGACGGCGTTACAAGGTGTACACTCAATAAAAAGCTTTTGACCTCGTTTGACACCACTACAATTGTATATCTTTATTTCCATTTAAACTCAATGTAACAGTTTAAACTCTTCTTTAATCGCCATCTGATGGTGTAGTTGACTGCATCCCGCGAAACAAGCACTTCACGTGAGATTTCTGCGTCGGTGTATTTACGTCGTCTTAAACAATATCATCAAATACCCAACCGAGCGTGAGGTTTCAATGGCAGAATGGCGAACAACAACAGACGCTAATTTACTAAAACCAGAACACGATTTTGTGATTGTTTTAGTTAAAGCGTTCTACATTTTATAGTTTTGAGAACATTAAAAATGAAAAGAGACCTGGACACGGGGTTGAAATATTTCAAAGTGAATATTACATTAAAAATTAGCTTTGTCATTTTGTTCAGTTTGAAAAGAAATTTAGTTTAAGATCTAAATATTGTTTCTCATTAAAAAGCTGAAAATTATATAAGAAGACGATTGTATAATGAATATCTCTAATCATTATTTTTAATAGTGTCGCAAGGAAGAAACTTCCCTAGCATGTATGTATATACTCTTTACGCGCAGGAAACAGTATCCGTTTCTAATGATGAAGAATTCTTTGTTTTTCACAAACTTAAGAAACGGTTTTGCGTGATTTTTCGATTATGTTGATTTTGCTAAGCGCATTTATAAAACTAACTTAATGGAAATATTTTCGTTGAATGATTAAGCAAGAATTCATGTTGCAGTGTAATTGTTAGTAATACCCACACTTTAAAACGCAGGACACCAAAAAGAGAGGCACGTGTTTCGGTATCTAAGCAAGATACAGCGGCAGTATCGAATTGTTTACAGATTCCAGCGTTTGCTCATCTAATAGCCAAACCACGCCTCTTCTGTCACATTGACGCGCACCTAGCAACGTATCGACCAATGAATGAGAAGCATTCTCATCAACAGGGCTGTTGCTAGACTGTCTTTAAGAGTGCCCTAAGATATCATTATCTCTCCATAGTTTTGTAAAATAGCTGTGAGCATCCCGGGTGATTATGGATTAATTATCGCTGCTGCTGTTTTGATAATTGAAGATATCCCATTCTGCCCGACTAATCCAGAAGTTTCTCTAATTTCTGTAAGTACAAGTTTGATATGACTTTATGATTACAAAATATTTTTTTTTAAAGAAAATCATACAAATGTAAGATAGAACATAATTTTGATAAACGTGAAATTATGATGATATGTTAAGTTAATACTCTATTGTTGAAAAACTAAATTGAACTGGGATATTAATTAGCATGCATATAAAATATGACATTGAAAGTAATTTTTATATGAAAGAAATCATTCGAAAATCATGAGCTCCGATCATGTAAAAAAGAAATAAAAAATGAAACAACTTTATTAAAAAATGTCGAACGGGCAAAAATACTGTAAGCATAAAAAGGGGTTCTCTGTGTGTTACTTGTATTTAGTAAAGTGCATAAAGAAGTAAATATTATAAAGTACATAACTTTCATAAAACTAGATAATTTCCGTAACTATTTTAGTCAACAATGTATATTTAGAAAATAAGTTTCTGCTTTTGAATAGTATGTGCCAAACACAGCGTCCTAAAATACTGAATGACTGAGTGAATGTGACAGTATAGATACATTTACAAATGCATGTTACTTTTTTTCTATATATAGCTTACTATATATTCTTTGAGTGACTATATCGAGCTAGATTGTAATTACATTCTTTAAGCTTACGTAGGTTTAAAATCCTATCTATGCTTCGTTTAGCAGCAATTTTGAAGTGTGGTATGTTTAAGTATTACAAGGCAGATTCACGATATTTTTTATAATATCTCGGAATTCTGGAAGTTATGTTTACCATTATATATACTCGTGGATTTATTTTATTTCTTATTATCAAATCTTATTTACGTTAAAAAGGCGAAAGTGAAAGTGATAAATACAAAAATGTATATCAAAAAAGTATAAACATACATTTTCAGTAGATTCACTCATCCACGTGTCACACCCAAAAACGACATATCACATGAAATGAAGCAATCCAGTTATATCTAAAGACATTTGTTAGTTGGATCATTAATAACTTGAAAAAGAAAAAATGTTACTATCAACTGTCTGAAACGCAGATTTAAACACAAACAAATACTTGAAGGTTATCTTGTATATTAATAGGTCAAACAACTTTAGCATTTTTCATCTGCAGTTGACAAAGAATGGTTGGATAATAAACGGAAGATATGAATAAATTAACGTTAGGAAAAAGACGAAGTAAATTAGAGTGTGAAAACGTTCGTGTACGACATATTGTTTTTCTAAGCTCTTATTAACGTAGGAACGTTCCCAACAAAAAATGTGTCTTAGTATAGAATAAATACAAGATGAGATCAAATTGTTTGTAGAAGTTTAACATACTAATGCTATACAACAAGATACACGTGCTGTTTTAACGAACCCATGGGACGGTCATCTTACGTCTTTATTCAATAAATACCACTGCTAATCGCTTCAGCAAAGTGTTTCAGTCTAGCTATACCAAAGCTGAAAAGGACTCATTTGATATACCAACCTTTAATACAGCATTATACAACTGCGGCCAATGATTATTTGATGTCTTGTGTCTGACAACAATATGTGACAATCAAGTAACAATCAAGTCACATTCTCTTATTTTGAAAGGGACTCTATAAATCACATATTTCTTTTAAAAATAAGATAACTTATAAATAAACATACAGCATGTTTACTAAATTTGACCATTCGGCACAGGTTTGCTGAAAGCTAAGTTTAATGCTAAGTATATAATCATATGAAAATAAAAGACATAGCAGGGAAAGAAAACGGTATCAAATTCATAAGTGATCATGGTACATATAACATTAAGGGATGTCCATTCAATTGACAGTGTAATGAATATACTTTCAAATTTTCTGACTGTATGATAATTTTGTCGATACTCTTTCTTTCCGATGTGGTAAGAAGTAGCTCACGTGTATATTCATATCCGGAAGTCGAAATATATAGTCCCAAAACAAGTACCGAATGATAAATAAATCAAAGCTACATGTCTTTTTAACTTCTGTAGACATTGCAGATCAGTCTTTAAACTGTGCAATGCTCCGCGAGTTTAATATACAAGATCATCAAAAAGTTTACAAGACTATTTCTTTGCTAATATAGGAATGATTTGAAGAAGTGCAACCAATGAGAGTAGTTTTTACATGGACATGTCGGAACAGTCCAATGAGCAACGATTGGATGAAACAACAAAACAGAGCGATAACTTCCCAGGAGAAAAGCAACCAGATATTACATCACCAGTGAGTGTAAGTATACACATAATATTTATTGCACCAACTAACTTGCGGAAAGCAAAAGATCCGTGTACACAATACAAACTCTATTATACTTGCTAGATGTATTGATCAATGTACAAAATGTACGTATTTAGCTAGAAAAATCTTCGATTCCTTAAATATACATTTACGACATATGTAAATAAAAATATAAACCCGAATAATACTAAGCGCTATGTGACAGTCATATGAAACGTCACTGTATATACATTTAAAATGTTGTATTAAGAGGGAGCTGTCAATAGTGCACATTGATATTGATCATTCAATATGAGATGCTAATGCCGTCTGTATTCTCTTTCCTCATTTAAATTTTAAATTCAGACATGGAGAATTTAAAGAAAAAACGAGAAGACAATGTGACCTGTTTTTTTCTAAACGTTTATGAATGTATTGTGAACTAATAAAATGACTTAAAATTACAAGATTTTTAATGAATATTTCCCCCTAAAAATAATACAATTGAGCATCCGTCAACGTATATATTATGGTCATCGTAAGTGATAGTATTAAAGTAACAAGTAGCTTTCATTTTATTAAGAAAGATGTCTTACTGAAAGAAATGACCTTTATTTAAATAAAAACATTTCTAACCTTGCTTTTTAAATCGATAAGTAAATATTAAAAACACAGCGCAGTATTTTTTTCATTGATATTGCAAAACTTATGAAAGGCTTCCTGACAACTCTTTTAAGAAACAACTTAAATACGAAAGAAAGGCATATATCAACATTGTTTTACAGTGAACAGAACATGGTTCTATCATAATCCTATCAATAAATTAATGTTACTATATCAGTAAATTCAACGCGATCATGGGGCTATTAAGTTTCCGGGAGGGAATTAACGTTACCACAGAATACATACATAAAGCAGCGATACTTTGTACAAATTCTTTGATGACTGTCTTGTCTGAATATTCAAGTTTTGGCCAGAGCTTAGAAATAATGCCTGTACGTGTTATCTTAGGGGATAGACAAATACATCTGTGGAGAATGCTATTTATTGTGAATTACAATGAAGTAAAAATTTTCAAACGGAGTGTACCAAAGAATAAAAAGGAACTCTTCGAATTGAAAACGTCTTAAGGCGTCCTTGATTGCAGTTCTATGCGAACTATGAGCCATGTCGCATGATGCTGTTTAACAGAACACAATGTGCTTTATTTGCAAAGTTTGGCACAAATTGAGAATGTTCTATTACTTAAAGTTGGTAATTACTGCGTTATTTTAAATTGGTGATTTTATAGCAAGAAAGTAAAGTAAGTCGCAACACTTAATTGACTTCAAAAGATGGTGTTTGGTACGAGAACCAAGACCCATTTGGAACGATTTAAACCGAACTAGAATTATGCAGGACATTGAAATGTATTCAATACCACGTGGTTTGAAACATGGGGATAGTACTATGCAGAATAAACAAAGTCACGGAGAGTCAACTAACTGTTTTCCTATCATTTGTTATAGCTACAAGATGTAACCTTACTTTGCAGTCTGATAATTCGTTATATAATAATCTTTACAAATACTATTAACGTATCTAGCACGACTACGATCAAAATTCTTGCACAAAGTCGTAAAGCGCCGACAATAGGTTGCATCCCAGTGCAAAAGCAAATAACTTATTCGTTTTGAACATCAAATAAAATACAGTTTAGACTAAATATGTAATTACATTTGTACCTATATCGCTCTGTTTAAAAGCAATGTTTCTACCTAACAGCTTGCAAACTATACACCTAATCGTTTGTGTATACAGTAACATATATTACAGTAACAGTTGTAGATTATGTAATATCAGGAGATGACACAGTTAAAGTGTATATAGTTTTAGGCTTAATCAAATACACAAAGTTGTTCCTTTGCTCCAAACGTTGTTAAAATGAACTATATTTGCATTCAAAAAATTTTGCTAGTAATTGCTAATAAAATTGAAAAAAAAACATTTCAGTATGTCTTTCAGCTAATTTTTTTATAAATGTTTTCATGAAGATTAAAATATAATTTCTTGACCGAATGCTTTGAGGTTATTAATTTTAATTTAGTAATTTCGTTTGCCATTAGATTGAGTTCCTTTTGTCAAGTAACTATGAAGCAGACTAATGACACTTAGGAGCAGAGTGTCCAATTGTCCACAGTTATACTCGTTTTAAAATTTGATCTTAGGTAACAATCTAGTTTGCAAGTCGTTGGTCTGAAAGTCACCAATTATGTAGATCTATGTAATCATCGTTTATCAAAATATTGCAATGGGACAATTCTGGCGCACAATTCAGTACATACCATTACCAATGTGGTACATTAAATTTCACAAGACATACTTAGTAGTCTTACGTTTTAATTTAGCAAATTTGAGTATCACTTCTTAACCAATGAACAGCGTTAATACCAGACATTGCAACTGATACAATTTGCAGGTGTTTCGTTTTTGTTTGAAATGAGAGCACCCTGATTTGATGTACATTTAGATTAATGGTGAGCATCACAATAACTTTCTTCGGAAAAAATCAAATGAACTCTGTTAAGAAATCAGCTGAATTATCTATAATTTTATTGAGTATAGACAGCAGAAATCCAAGTGTAATACCCAAATCAGCTTAGTGGGATAAAACATCAGTTTCAGAATATATAGAGATAAACTTTATGCTAAATTTAGCGGTCCAAAATATAAATTAAACATCTCTTAAAGTTTAACTAGATAAATTGAAAACACGTCGCAAAATAGTATTAGCAAACGTAAATGATGTCAAGGTTAAACAGAGTGTCCCGGTTCCCCTTCTACTGATAAATGACTAAACAGTTGTAAGATTTATTACATATAGAGATTAATTTATCACGACATCACAATCAACAATGTTTTAGTGGTCTTTAAAAACTTATTTCTAGATTGATATACATTTCTATTTATGTTCCAGTCGGTCTTTCCTCAATGACACTTTTAATGACACTTTTATTGTTTATGACTCTTTCGGTACAGAAGAATATTAGCATATTGCCATTTAAACTTGCGAACTATTTTCTACTTTATTTTTGGTTACAGCGACGAAGACAAAAACTCAACAGTCCCAGTTCTAGTGCTAAGCCATATAAAATTAAGGTAACTTGTCCCAAACAAAATGGCGACCAGTGAAAAAATGATGCTATTACTAAAATGTAGTCTGGTGGTCTTTTGACATAATACACAATCAAATTACTGTTATATAAGCTTTTAGAACCTGTATTAGTGTGTTTTGTTGCAAATATTGTTAAAACATGTCTTTCAGTTCTTGGGTTACTTACTGAAAAATATCCAATTTTTGTGCAAGTTTCCTGACAAAGTCAAATGATGAAATTATTTAAACTGGCCTTATTTACTAGTTCAATGTCTCCTCCAGATGCTCGACCATAGAAATAGTTGAACAGTTCTTTCAATCTTACACATCAACAGTTTATAACACATCACTAAATTGTGAAGTCTACGTGCTTGAGTTATGGTTTAAGGTAGAGCAGTATTGTCATTAGTGGGTGGGGTGCATGTTTTTTTCAATTTTTATTTTTTCCTTTAATGTAAACTGTGTTTCTTTTGGTCGGGATGTCATGATATTGTAGTATACTGACACTAATAATTCATGTAAAGAGAACTATAAATCAGTGAATTATTAAGAAGAATGGATACATTTTGAAACGCATTCTTGCTAGTTGACAAAAAAAGACACAGAGTGACAGATTCAGTGGAAATAAAGAAATTAAAACATAGTTTGTACCATTATCAACATACCCTTGCTGTAAAATATTTTGTTTATCAAGCCATATAAAATACTGCAAGACGCTCTTATTGTTTTTACATATATTTTTCAAATTATGTATTTAATACTTAAAAATCAAACAAAATTATGTTGATAATGGTGTTAACTATGTTTTAATTTCTTTATTTCCA
This sequence comes from Saxidomus purpurata, assembly GCA_022818135.1. Lineage (NCBI taxonomy): Eukaryota > Metazoa > Mollusca > Bivalvia > Venerida > Veneridae > Saxidomus > Saxidomus purpurata. The sequence continues at coordinate 31,859,196 of JAFMSR010000016.1, read as the reverse complement.
CTGAATCTGTCACTTTGAGTCTTTGTTGTGTATTATGCCAAAAGACCACCAGACTACATTTTAGTAATAGCATCATTTCTTCACTGGTCGCCATTTTGTTTTGGACAAGTTACCTTAATGAACACCATTTGGGTCGAAATATTTCAACCAAAATTCAAAAAATATTTTTCTATTCCTACCAACTGTCAGTTACTAGTACCTCGTCGATCTTATACGCAACTCAAAACGTTCTTACTATGTAAGCTACCGACGTAACAAATTTCATCACAATTTTCCAAATGTAATCTAACTTAGGCAGCTTGTTTGCTATTTTTGCAACAGCGACCATAACCGTCAGTTAAGTGACCCACACACAACCATATGCTGGTACTTTATGTAAACTTGGTCTCTACAAGTACCCTGTTTTATTATAGTTTGACAATCCACACCAAAGTTAATTTATCATCATCAGTGAAAACAATCTCAAAACTCTTTATGGAAGTTTTGACAAATTTATACCAGTTTAATTTAGATCTTGTAATTTTAAAATTTGTATCAACTTTTCGATGAATATGTAGTGCTATTGTACGTGTTGCAACGACGGCATTGTCATTAGTTAAGTCTTGTTTATACACTTCAATATCACAGATCCATTTTCATTCAAAGTATTGACTTGAAGCTTAAAACGTTTACTAACTGTGAATATCTATATCAAGCAGAACAACTGCCATAACTTTGTATGGCATCGTGGAGGATTGTAGTATCCAAGAACCATAACTCTATACATGTTTTCCTATTTTAAGTGTTTGTAGTTTATTTTATTTCTTTGTGCTTCTAGTGGTCTACACAATATACAAATGTAACTAAGGCTTTTCAAGACTTGAATAATAATACTTATGTTTCATAATATGACAGAGAACATTTTGAAAGGGATTGCAGAGTGTTGAAGTTTTCTTTTCCTCTGCTTCAGGCATTGCAACGTTAATATATGTCTTCGATAGTTATTTCTCTGTTCTTAATACTTTTTTTCACATTCAATTTTGTTTACCTTTCATTTTATACAGCCTACTCCCTCGTCGTTCTTCTATATTTCATACTACAGGGTAACTTCTATTGTCCTTCACTTTCATATAAAACTTAAGAAAGTCAAACGCTTCGAATACTAGTAGCCGAAAACACTTTCTTACGTTCACCTCTTGTAGTTTAGTAACACAGCAGTCCTATGACATCGCACTACATTCCAAAGTGAAAATATTGAAATAAACTGATTGCTTTGTCATATTTAAAACCAATTCCTACAAAGCTGGAGAGATTAGTTACTGAAACAACTCAAAAGTGTGGTAATGATTGCTGATGTAAACTTACATGTTATCAGTGGCACTTTTTGTGACACGATGTGTAAAAGGAAATACAGAGACTTTATTCTATTAATATTAAGCTGCACAGCAATACATTATGGACAAGTACAGCACATACATCAAACTATTTTGCAAATCCAAAGTGTAACATTGTAATTATCTTGACTTTTAACATAACACATTCACAGCAGATTCTAGAGACAGTATTTCACGGGATAATGAGTCAGTTTATCTCTGAAGTAACTCTTTTGTAAAAGCCCCATGTCGTTTTGTTCTCATGTTATCATGGTGTGCACGTGGCCATTGTATCAATCAATATCCAGTCAGTTCTAAATGACCCACATCAACACTTGACATTTTTGCAGTTTAGGGAACTTGCCATGGGCTATAAAATGAACGTATTTAACTTCGGTCTAAGAGCTACTCTTGCATTAGGATCTCTTGATACCAAGAGGAAGGATAAGTCCGTTATTTTTACAATACTGAAATAAATAAATAAATAAAAACATAAATAAATAAATTGTCTGCTGACAAGGTCCATACTGCAACTTATGTGTCGTAATTGGAGAAAAAAGCTGAAAGTATTTTTCTTGAAGTTGTACTGAATGGAATTCAGTAAACTCCGTTTATAACGAACACGTGGGACCATATATGTTTGTGATATCCACATATAACATTTTCATATAAAACAAAGAAAGAACAATATCGATTAGAGAAAACTTGTTCCTTATATCCGGAATTTCGCTATATCCGGGTTCGTTATATACGGAATTTATTGTAGCGAGGCTAGTCTGACCTTTATACACTGAAAAATACTTCGTTCATAAAACACAAATGAAAGTTACATTTATATTTGAAAATATATTTAGGATGTAAGGGGTTTTTATGAAAAAAAAACTGATTATATAAACTCTTGAACAGGAAGAGGTAAGCAACAAATCATCTTGTGAGGAGGACGATATAGAAGCCGTGCCAGAGAACACAGACAAACGATCAGTTGAACAGAAAGGACTACTGCAGGAATCTCAAGGTACGGCTTCCACCTGATTGGAAATATGATATGTTAGATAAAGTTTCAAATACATGAATGAAGATATTATTTCTTCTTCTTCTTCTTCTTCTTCTTCTTCTATTTTATTATTATTATTATTATTATTATTATTATTATTATTATAAATGTATAGTTGCGTTTGCATTACTTTTCAGTACACAGAAAATGCTTTGTGAACATGCCAGAAATAGTGTATATTGAATAAGTTCTCTGGTGAAAATACACCTTACAAAATTGGTTGAATATCAATTGTTTGACCGTGATAATTTAAAAAAGACTTTGATTGACTGTATAGAAATGATCTAACTGTCTCGGTTATTACTTTGGTAATATTCGTTTTTCAGTAGGAGTATCAACCAGTGTTAATTGTCTTTCTCATAATTACGATGTCCACTTTGAAGGGTAACACCACTGTAACAAAACAATTAATATTATACACGAATAAAATGAATAGCTGAATATCTTTCTTCAAACTCGTATTCCCCGCTTATCTGCTCACAATTTCTTATAAATTTCACTCCCTTTTCCGTCACAAATGTAAACTCTAGCAGAGGGAAAGGACCACTCTATTTTGCTTGGCGTTTTAATGAAATACATTACTAATTATTGACAATACATGTACACTTTAGCCTATTGTTCTATGCTTTTTCAATTTTCCTGTTATTTTGTACTAAGTATTTATCAGAAATGTATTATTCGCTTGTTCCATTGCAACATTAGTATGACACTTTTAAACATGCCATAACAATGAAGTATTATAAAATTTGAATATTTACTGTTTAGACATTCAGATATTTAAACCCGTACATGACAAAATTACTTCGTGATAGACAAGACTTTGGTATGATACATTACAGTTTAGGAAATGATTACTCATGCATATGTTCTAGACACACCGGTTTCAAATAGTTCGAAAGTTGGAACGTTCATACAAACATGTAGCATTTGTTCTTAACGTCGCTCGATGTTTCACTGAAATATTTCTTTAACTATGCTATAAATTAGTCAACACTTCTCGGTGTCAATGTGAATGTTTTGTGTAATTTCAGAACTATTTCAAGACCTCAGTCAAATGCAAGAAACGTGGCTGTCGGGAGGTGAGTAACTGCCAAGTATATTTCCGCATAGTGAGTCATGAAATCATTCTATTTTACAGCTTTACCTTTTTGAACATGTGATAATTCCCCCCATTTTTTGAACCACAAACTTTCAGAATCATACGCAATGTTTCTAATTTAGTAACAGTCAACTGCGCGACATTAAACCGAGATTAGATTATGTAAGGTTAAGGCGGTAGTCATCAAATTGATAACCTTCCTTAAAGGACATAGTACATATATCACCGACGTTTTATGTTGTCACTTTCTCATTCATGTCAGCAAAAAATGATGTACACGTGAACAACACGATTAGCAGAAATGTCTTTGGTGCTTTAATGATTCTAATCTTAGGCAAGATCATCATAGGAACCGAATGCTTCTAGTTATAAAGAATGTGTTGGAATAAATTCATTTTAGTTAGTATATGCAAAAATTAGAATATAACAAGTCTCACAACATTCAATTATAAATAACGCCGTTTCGCGATATCGTTTCATGGATCTGATCAAACATGCGAGATGCATGGAGTGTTAAGAAATCGACCAGACCGTAATACATCAAGGATTAAGCGCATCTTATGAAAACCTAATCAGAGTCAATTATTATCCGCTGAAATCTTAAGGCAGGATTAAAGTCGCGTGTTCCCTCATATGTGCACGAGGCAACGCTGGAATGCAAAATATGGCAATGAAAATTGTTGTGCCGTTATTTAATTCTCCCGCAAAACCTAAGTTTTTTCTTTGATGTGCTGAAAGTTAAAGCAATTAAAAAACCATTAAAATGAGCTAGAGATGGCCTTTGTCATCACATTTTTATTTTGTGAGGAATACTTGTATCATAATGCAATGTATTTGCCAGTATTTGGTCTAAACAGCGCTGCAAAAGATAACGTTTGTTTTAATAATGCACGTGTATGTGTGCATGGGTGTAATGGATGATCAGTCATGTCTTGTTTTAGCACTATGAGGGATGAAATCAGCCGTACCTAATCTATGTCACAGCGTAACGTTACCTCGCTAAAATGTTCGTCGCATCTTACTCACAAACTGAAAATTGATGACAAAATCTTTTCTATGGCGGAATATTTTTGTATACTATGGATTTTAGTTGTAACTGCTTTGTAAGTCAGCAAACTTTACACAAATGTTTATTGAGATGAATTGTGCACCTGTTGTTTTTATCAGAATAGTAACAGCTGATTTATGGCCCTTGACTTAGTCAAAAATAAGGTGATCCACGACGCGATTTTTATGCTCCTGCATTAAAGGCACAACTTTTATGTAAATTACACCAAGCTTGACAACGTTCTTTTATGTCGTCATTAAGAGCAAAGCAAAGTTATTGGAATCTGCTTAAAGGTTGAAAATGGGGCTATGCGTCAAATCTTGTTAAAAGTTGTATCAAATTTTATATTAATTTACTTTAACGCCATGTCAGCAGTAGTAAATAAAATAAACGTTTGTAATATGCTGATGGTTCTGGAATAGTTGTATCTGGTGTAGAAATGCTTTGTCTCAAGATTTGTTCTTAGTAATTATAAGTCAATTGACAATAAGTTATCATTGCATTTAGGTAAACTGAGTCCATTGCATTTGGTTCAAAACACTGAGTTAGGTCACAGTCCAATTCAAATATAACTTGTAATGCCACAGCTATTGAATTAATCACATCTGTCAAGTTTCTTGTGGTAACTATAATTCAGCCTTTAGTTTATACCAATTTATTTAGCTCGATTGTGAAGAAAGCTTGTAGCTTATTGAGTCACTCTCGAGTCCGCTTCCTGAAAATCCCGTACTGGTGTCATATGAGGCGGTACGGGCGTGACCGTAGTGGGACACGAACCTGCAACCTCCGGGATATGCGGCAGATACCTTAACCTCTACATCACCGCTCCCCTTTTCCTTTGGTTCCATGGCCGACTCAGTTCATTAGAAGGTCAAACTAGGTTAAAGTGTTTGTCGTAAGAAAGATGTTCTTAGTCAATATTCTGAAGTACTTTTTTGTGATATACTTGAGTCACTTTGATTATGCTTGCACTGCGGTATAATGGTTAAACTCGGGTTTTGAAAAATGAATTACAATCTACTCTAAATGAGTTAATAAAATTTGTGCCAAATCTGTTTTCAAGCGTTTATATTGATCCTGAACATTTTAAATCCCTCAACAGATCATGTTGTGGTATGTTTTAAAGGTCAATAAACAAACTGGCCCCACATAACATGGATGAATATTTTGTTTCTCAAAAGTTTATGCTTACTTACAAGTACTAGAAGGAAGTAATTGTCATCAAAAGGTCAAATGTTTTGGTTCGTAATCTTTTAATATCACTGGTTCCAAACTTTGGAACAGTCTTCCTGTGGATTTCATTGAAATTAATAAATTTTAGGCATTTAAGGTAGCCATTTAAAGTCACCAAAAGAATACTGTTTAATCTTTGTTTTGACAAGGAATTTTCTCATATTTTCTAATTTTGTATTGACACTTATGTTTTCCATGACGTGCGTCTTCATTACATATTTGTAAGCTCAGTTTAAACACTTTTTCGACTGATTTTAAATTATTTTTGCAGGTAGTTAATTTGTATTTGATCATGTGTTTCAACACTATCAGTACCAATGTGATAATTTCTGTGAAATTGTGACGCAATGCTCTATTGTGATAATTCTACTATATGAAAATTAGTATTATAATAAGATGGCCTCTCTATGTCACGCCACTAATGCTAAGGGTCACAGTATAAACTAGAGGTTGCTCTTTATTGTGTTATGCTTGGTATTGGGTGCATGTCATGGTGTTCTAGTACATAATATTGTATTTTATATATTTCATTGTCTTACCTACGATATTATGTTTGTGAATCAGATTATTTGTTTACCTTTGTCGGAATAGATTTATCTATCTATCTATTAACATACAGACATACCTAGCGAAGAAAAAGTGAAAAGATTTTGAGATAAAAAAAAACATTGATGAACAAAATTCGACGGCTGGATATTAGAATAGATATTTCCTTGCATGTAAAGATAATTGGTCTATGTTACAGGAATAAGCATATTTAATGCAACGGATCAATAGCGAATCGCAGCAATAAGTTTGTTTATTCTTACCGGTTTGTCCAACCCACAGAGACAATATTTGCATTGAAAGATTTAGGGCGGAGCTTGGCTCTTTGATGATTATAGTCCTACTTACTGGTGTTAGAAAAATAAATGAAATATTTTCATATTGCAGATATTGAGTCAATATGAAAATAAATCTTGTATTTGTTTCAACGAATGATAGTTGATATGTTGTGAATACTTCAGCCCCTGTATATTAAAAGTATACTTTCAGTATACTTTCAGTATGTGACTATTGTACCTATGCTCAGCAAGTTATATTTGTTCTCAGTTTGAGCATATGCTAGCACTGTACATTATAAGAAACAAAGGTATTATAATTAAATTCAGTTCAAAGATTAACAGAAAACTTATTTGACACACTTTTATACAAAATTTATTAAATGGTTCAATATTCTATTAATACAAAGGATAAAGAATAGGGCCTGGTATCCATGGACACGATCTGTCGATCAAATTGTATTGCATCAGTCGTAGCTCTGAAGCCGACCGATGAAACTGGTCACTTATTACTTAAGGCCGAACTTTAAATTTGTAAAACAGTTTAGCTCTTTTAAAGCCTAAGACTCTGAAGTAATAAGCCGAATTGGCATACTAATCAAGACCCTTCAGTTGAAAAGCCTTCTCTCCAATCTTAATTAGGACATAGCCACAACTAGTGTTGTCATATTATCTCGACTAAGTCCGATAACGTGACGGTCGTCCGAAACTCTCTAGAGCTATGACCATCCAGTTGCCCAATTTTGGTCTGATAAACATTCTTCAATCCTTCTTTTTAAATGTAATCTTCAAATCTTTACCAGACACGCCACATAAAATGATGGTCATAAAGTTTGTACAGCCATTTTATATGTAAAGATTTTCTCAAATATTGATCAAACTGTAACAGGACAGGAAGGGACTATCGTGTTATTTTGAGTACATTATCCTTATATGTTGACAGCAAGCTATTCGGCCTTTGAACCTAGTGTAGATTATGATCATCTTGCACAGCCTCACAGTCGGCTCATAATATGTTCTGCTCTATTTTCATTTAAGTAGATATTTATTCCTTTTGACAATTATTGACACTACTCAGACTGAAATACATCATAGCAAGCAGCTAGTATATTTCCTCACAATGATGCATATAAATACCATGTAAGTTAAGTAATTACACCACGCCGAAGATATTCATGATTGATAAGTGGCACCTTTTGCTTGTAAACACGCCGTATATCACATCACTACATTATAACTTGTAAAGAACAAATTTCGAACGACTGCAGGAGTATCGGCCGAGCAACAAGTTCTATAGGTCGAGTTGTGATGATAACAAAATAATGGTAGATTTTTTTTAAACAGAACAAATTCAAAATAGTTACATTAAAAGCAGCGATTCCAGTTACGTTTAGTGTTAAACTAGCATTAAAATCACGACGATGAAGGTACATGTGATATGAATCTTCGCATGGGATGCAAGTCTAAAGGGTACATATGTATTTTGCAAAAAAATGTCCTTGTTTTTGCCTTGCATAAGACTCTTATGGCTATATAAACATGATCTTTGACCCGAAAGACATTAGACTTTTTGCCATAGCAATGATACTCATCCTTCACAATGCACGCGCACATTTAACTTATTAGAAAATAGAATTTTAAACATCTCTATGACAAGCTCTCTGTACAGCGGCATTTATTTGTACGTCATTTTTCTTACAGCTTACGTGGTTAATCTGAGATTATCACGATGTGTGTGTTTATAAATTGTTTGGATGTAGAATTTAGTTCTCCATCAACTACATAAATCATTGCCTATATCTAACCGTGTCTCATTCTCACAAGTATAAGTGATAAAATGAAATTTAATGTCTTAAAATTTTCTGTTTGCTAGCAACGCAATCAAAGGGAAGATTTTCTTCTGTTTGAGATATAGAAGTATTAGATACGTGTATAAATTCTATCATACACATATCATTAATAAATGAATTTTGATGACCGGAATCCATTAGTTTTAGATATTCCCATATGACACCATCACTTGACATTATAATTCGTGATGAAGTCGGCTCCTCGTGTCTTAGTGACAGTTAATGTATGAATATAATTGTTTTACTAAATTACCTTATCTGAAACTGGAATTCAAGATTTCGCAAAATATACCTAATGCTTGAAACTTTACTCGGTTTTTACTTATCTGAAGCTGCAGATGAAACTTGTATGATATTCTTCGGCTGTCGCCAAACTACGTATGCCTAGTAGTGCCACATTGTCCTTTTGGAATTGCATTTTCAAAGATAATAACTACATGCATTCAAAAATAAACAACATATTACTTTGAAACTACAAGTATTTACTTGTAAATTTGACATATGATCTTTAAAATTCAAGATATTGTTTTGAAAATTCAAGAATTATATTGAAATTATATCTTGAATTGTATAAGATGGTACATTGAATTTTCAAATTAATGTCTTGAATTTTCTACGTAATATCTTGGAATTTGAAGATCGTAAATTGAATTTTCAAGTTTATATCTTGAAATTTCAAGAGAATATTTGAATTTTCTAGATAGAGCGTTGAATTTTCAAGTCAATAGACTTGTCTAATTAAGGTCTAGAGTTTCAAAGATAATACTGTGACTGACAACTACAATAGTGTAGTTTATGCTACCTGTATTCTAGTTGACTGTGCAACGTAAGAACCAGGAGTTCGGATGCGTAATAAATAGATCACGACTGCGTTGCACGAGTTATTTAATTTTTCGCATCCCAACGACTGACTACTTTATTCCACGATAAAATAATAGAGGAAATTAATAGGCCTGACCCACGGTCTGTAATCCGCGATCCGGTAAATAATTGAAGAACGGTCAAAAGCGCAAGAATACATGTTTCAAAACAAGTACTATTTTCAGTGTTGTATATTGGCGTTTTAACAGCGATAATTTTTGTCAGGGACACTTATAAATGTGACTGTGACCACTTATCCGATTATAACAATTTGGATTAATCGCTGAGGGAGTGGGTCTATTTCTTTATAAGTTCCGTTTGGAGACATCGCAGGCAATATCTCTCAATTGTAGTTCAAATATGAACTTTACCGGTAATCGGCGGAATGTCATAGGACTCACTTACTGATTTAAAACAAGACATAATGAATAAAATTGTTTCCAAATAAAATCATTTAAAGTTTGTCACAAAATGAGTTTGAGAACACCCCTGTAAAATTGACTTTAATCATTACACGTAATACGGACTACAGACCTGCAGTGGGTGAGGTCTAGTACATCTGTTCTAACACTTATGGTCTTTTGAAAAATACTATAATCAACGCGTCGCAAAAAATTCATCGTTACTTGCAAGCACGGAATGCGAATGGACACGTGCGTCATTTATCACACGTGTTGCCCGCTGTGATATATTATATAGTAAATTAATGTACAGATTCGTTTAGTCTATATTTTATAGGAAAAGTTGCTGATCGTTTTAGAATATTTTAAACACAATAACATTCATGCACTTCATTGAATTGGAAAACTGTTTATAAAATATGAATAGTAGTATTTATATTCCATGTCTTGATGAAAATTGGAGATTTTATATCACTAATATAATAAGAAACCAGGAGACAAAGGCAGAAACAAAATCATGTTTCTGTTATGAATAAAATTGCGTCAACCCAAGTCAACTGAACAAGCTTACACTTGAAATTTTATGGTTGTTAACTGCTATAAACACGAAAGTCGTGTAAAATAGTATTATCCTCGGCTGAACTGTGAAATTTTTCCCTTCATTGGGTTTCTATGAACCATTACTAATATCAACAAAGAAGCCACATTTCTCATATCTGAAATATGGTTATAAATAAATTATGGGGTGGTCATATTAACGCTGCACGTGCGACGAAGTTGTAGTTTCCAATTAAACTTTTATCACAACGCCCTTTTCTCACAAACCGCTGGACATCAGAGGTTCATAATTAGCTTGTCACCAGCAGGTCGTTATTTGTCATATTGAATCGGTCAGCACGAGAATAGCTGTGTCCGTTAAATGGTCACTTGTGAGATGGTTGAGGTGAATTTGAAGCTAGTTCAAGTATTGTATAAATCTTCCATTGAAGCTTCTGGCATCGTAAACTAAGTTTACAAATATATTTGTAACGTATTTGTACTCATATGAACAAGAAATACTACACAGGGTTTACACACAAGCTCAGTTACGTTACAAACGTGCATTTTTTCAAGTGCACATGCATTCGAAACAGCTTTTTTCTGTACTGCAATGTAAACATTGAAGTGTTGACAAACTTTACATAATGTAATAATAAAAATACTGTATTAAAGTTTTAGATTCATAATAACATATATATATATACCAACTGCTTTTGAAAATGCAGTATTATGTTGACAGTTTCCACTTAGTATAATGTCATAAGATTTTGTTATGTAGCAGTAAGAATTTTGTATAACAGTGGATGAATTAACATTCTCTAACGTCAAAGGGAACTCAACGTCATATTTATGTACAATATTACTAATTATTGCAATTATTTTGCAAGAATAATTGTGCGTTGTAAGGTGTGTACTTACAGCAACAACCAATATATTTCGCTGCATTCATATTTTCAATTGAAAACAGTTTTCTAAAGTTATATCACATATTTTTTACTTAACCTTATATCAATTTTTTGACGTCAATTAAAATTGATTTTAGAAGAGAAAGAATCACATATCTGAGAAAGGGCCCCTTTTTTAGTTTGGTCAACCGTGTAAAGTATGATACTTTAGTTATCTTACCGAAGATGCGCATCCGCTTGCCAGACCGGAGATCGAAAATAAGTCCTCTATGTTGATATGGAAATGCCGTAATAGACAGACCATGAAGACCAGCTTTTTGTCTAAAAAAATGTAACAGAAGAAGTCGTGAAGTCAATGCCTAAAATAACTGTAAAAAGACAACATACATGTCAATCGTCTGCAAAACGGTACGTGTTAATAGCTGTTCAATATGATGTTAAAGGCAGACGAAGTTCGCCGTACTTGAAATAATGATCTAAAGAAAACATTTGTCTTCAGTGCGTCCTCATTTAAGAGTGTCGTTGACAATTTACTGTGTGCGGGCAATTTGTCGCCGATTGAATTCAATCACTGCGCCTTAAATTGACAAGCATCGCCCCATCATTTCTTCTTAACTAACTACATCGTAAAATAAAGTTCACAGAAATAATGGGAACTTGACATTACGCTGTCTATAGTCACTAATGTGTAGATTTAGCGCGATTTAATCGCCGCCATGTTGTTTCATCTAGTCACGTGACCCACATAAAAGCCGCAAATCGTTCTTAGTGTCGTGATTTTGTCTTAATTGCATGCAATGTCATATACGGTGATGGTCTTTTTGATAGAGTGTGTGTAAAATCAATTATGCAAATATTGGCAAATGAAAATTTATTACGAAGTGTGACATTTCTAAAACTTGAGTTGACGCTCCTCGTAGACACTATAATTATTACATGTATTTGAATTAATGAAAACTTGAAAAGCCATAGATTCATGTTATACAAAATAAAGTGATAATTACCATTCATTGCCTAGCATGTTTGAATTAGATAAAGAAGATGGGAACTTTCAAATTTACTATAACGGCATGGATTTGATTGGCTGTTACATACCATACATATAAGGAAACACATTCATGCTTTAGTAACGAATACACGTTTTGAATATATTTTATCAATCTATAAACCATGTATATAAGCGTCTATGACACATGAATTAACAAATACTGTTAAACTGTCTCATCATAATTAAATATACGGTTTCAAATTTAGATTAATGAAATACTTCATGATTGAAAAAAAATATCACGTGCTATAATTGTTGAACTTTCCTCTGTAAAATAATCAGCGTAAATTCAGTAAAAATTGCGCTGCTTTTTATGCATTTTTTTTTCGAAATTGAACAAGACAACTCTTGCAGAGATTGATTACATGTAACAGAACATTTTTTTTTTCTGTTGATAATATTCACCTTATTATGACGGTAATGTTGAAGATCAAGCCAAAGTACGGCTGTACGTGCTAACAATTAAGAGAAAAATGGTACGCTTTAGTAAGAAATTAATCGAATTTCAGTATGAGAAGAGAAATAGAATAAAAACCTTAAAATGATAACTGTTTTTCTATTTAAAACAACTCTTTAATTCAAATTTTCGGCAATAATGCCTTTTTCAAGAAATTTGTCTACACTTTTTAAATTCACATGTGAATTTAAAAAGTGTAGACAAATTTCTTGAAAAAGGCATTATTGCCGAAAATTTGAATTAAAGAGTTGTTTTAAATAGAAAAACAGTTATAATTATTATTCCCTGAGGAATATTGAAAGTATTTATTCTTAAAATGATAGTTTTATAGAAAAACTGTTGATATTTATAAGGCATACTGATTTCCGCTTGAGGCCCCAATTAGTGTAAGCGTGTTTATTTTTCTGTCATATGGTCACCAATCCCCTAAGTAACCTTAAAACGAAGTCATCATGTATTGAAACTATACAGAAATTCAATAGTTTCCAGACATGATACGGTGTGAAATAAATGTATTATAGAATGATATTATATGTTTTAAACGTTTTTTTCTATTAGTTCATACAAACAGAAATCACAAATTGAGAATATAGTAATATTATATTCCTGTTCTGACTTGAAAATATAACGTAACTTAGTCCGAAAATTAAGCCAGATTTCGCTCGAATGCATATATTTCTTCATGGAAAGAAAAATACAGTTTAACTTCGCCTGTATCATATCTGGATTCGCGAATGTCAACGGATATAAAATGCCAACAACATAGCCGCCATTGCCCGGATGCTGAAAACGTGAAAGTTATTTTTAGCATTACAACAACAACATAAAAATATCGACTGTGTAAGCGTTTTTCCTGTTAACTGTTATGCTTTCACCTAAATTTGAAGTTAGTTATGTACCTGCTTTAAACAGCGCTTTATTGTATAAAATAAGCTGAAAACGAAAGCTATTACAGTTTTGAATCAAAGGACTGAAAGTGCTGGAGGATCGATTGTCTCTGAACAACACAGTCTGCACACATTACATGTGTAAATATCAGGACAACATAGACTGTACACAAACATGTGTGAATATCAGGACAACCCTTGCACGAGTAAAGTTATAAACTAGAGACACAACTGTCCAAAAATTTTGACCTTTCACCATTTGTGTAAACTTTACTTTTGAGATAGGAACCCATGTGCTTACATTATGTCATTCAGTGACTATGTTCAACTACCCTATGAAGTATTAGGCTGTGAATTGTAACTGAGAAATGGATTTTGACAAAACTGAACTGAAAATTTATGGTTTGAACAACTTTAAATGTCATTCAAAAGTTATGGGATATGCCCATAAGGTTGATTGTATTGTGCGAATTAATTCGGATTTAACGTCACACCCAACAGCTAAGGTCATATTGCAACCTCTCGGCTTTCATGGAGGAGGAAGACCCTGGGTGCCAATTCCCTGTATCATAATTTGGGGGTCATTTAGAAACTCCGAGGGTCATACCCTTTATTGTAAAAAAAGAAAAGGCATGACTAAGTGTTAAAGAAGTTTTATTCAGTTTACTTCTGTAAAACTGCATGTGATACATCACAAAATGGTGGGTAATCAAAGGGTTGGCAAGACAACAGGTGTTTCTCTTTGGATGCTTTCCATTTTGTCACTGCATCTCAAAAGTCAAATTTGTCCACAAAGCGAATTTTTCATAAGTGCATTCAACCATAGACATTAAACTTATTATTTGGCACACTTAAACCCCTTTCAATAGTGACAGTCTGATCGAAATGACTACAAAATGATCATTAAAATCACTCAGAAAGACGTTTTTGTTTCCCCTATTAAGGTTCGTCGACCATCTCTTGTTGTGCGTCTACGATCTATGATGACGGTATCATAGGAATCAACACACACAAAAACGCAATGGTACAAAATGCGGGTCAATCCGAAATCAGACGACAACGACGACGCAATAGGGTCAAAATTAGACATATCCCATACCGGAAGCGTATTTTATCAACAATTTATCTTGCATTTCGAAGCGTTTTGAGAGGTTTTGAAATGTTGTTTTTGTAGTAATTTGATCATACACATTTTAATTGCGTCATAGAAGACGCTCTTTGCTATTTCTGTTGCGTCATTGACAAATTGAGTGCATGAAAACCGCAGAAAACGCGCTCTCGCGGAAACACTGAATTTAGTGTATCCGGTGTAGCGATACGTATTTCACGGGTCTTACATTTCTCATGTCACACCGGTCTGACGATAAAAACCGCGTAGGAAAATAGTTCTATACAGAACAGATACCTCGTTGATTTAAGTTACAAATTATAAGAAAAACAACAATATAATATGCTATTCTGTAATGTTTTGATATTATTTAGATATGTTACTATATAATTTTTAAAACAGAGGACAGTAATATAGAACTACTTTTCGGTCGTATTCGACAAAAATTTGTGTTAAGAGTTCGGCCGTAAGGGTCTGAAATACTCTGTTAACTTTGGATACGATTGAATAAATTCAATCGATCCAAAAATAGTATATTAGTCGTTTACATGATTAATACATGAAGCCCGAACTGTTAGTTTCTGAACACGACACATGCCTGTGATTTCCGAAGATCGGCGATGCATTTCTTCGGTCAATTACGGAAACATTAGGACAAAAAGCCCACCAATGTCTAAAGAACTACATAAGTATTAATTTGTTTTTCTGCAATAGTTTTTCAAACAGGGAACTATTCAGTAGCTATCATAAAGTTGTGTAAGCCTATTTTGTAATATTTTATTGAGAATGATCCCATAGCTAATTTTCCTTTGTTTTATAACTTAAACTATCACCAACGGAAAAGACAGCAGTTTTCGTTGAACCAATAAGAAACATGAAAAAGGAAATACGGACCAAAATGATAAAAAATCCATCGAATGCTTCAAATGTTGTTTAAAAGTGAAAGTGTTACATTAAATATCTTCATTATTATAGATCTTTCAGTTTTTCTTATACTGTGTTTGTTATTAGTCGCTGTTAATTCATTGACAGTCTTATACCAGTAAAGAAAGTCAACGTTATGTAGCTGGTAATTGGTTCCACTTATTTACATCATTGTCATGAAAGTTTGAATGAAATTTTGAAGGCGTTGTTGCTGTTATTATACTGTAACGCTTTACTTATTCTGTTTGAGATACGACAGTGTTCGTGCAATTCATGAAATATTCATTAAAAATCAAGAAAGCAGATCAGGCCAGAGTTAGTAAATGATGCTTGAACAGAGAGTTCTGTTTTGTTTTATTAAGGGACAGGTGGTTGTTACATGATTACTGCAGTCGGCATCAGCTGGGAGCCAGATGCTACTGTGTGTTCTATATACTTCACGGTGAATGCTCGTTATAACAGATCTATACAATAATTGGCAAACAATGTTCAAATCTGGTTTATGTAACGTGTGGTTGTTAAAAATTAATATATTTGCTCCGGTGGAAAATTCCTCAATGACATTCAGTGATAACTATTTTATACTCGATCTGTCCAGAAAATGAAAGCGTTAAATGATATTGTTAAGAATGTATTAACTGTGAACACATGTAATAGGCGTGCACCTGTAGAACAATAAACGGTTTCGGATATAATTTACACTTGCATGATGTTCAATTACATTTTTGATTTCATTTGGCTTGACCGGTTTTGCGCAACAGAAACAAACATGCGTGTCTGTTTTATAATTTCGCTACAAAACAACACTTCTTAAAACAATCACCTTGTTGACTACGCGGAATTTTGATCTTCAGGCCCCTTTTAGAAACATGTTCTGTGCAGAAAATTTATTAGCGAAGAAAACGTCATAATCCGTTGATGAATGGGACGATGGCATGAAAATGCGTCACATCTAGGCTGACTATAACAGAATCATTATCAAATAACATATTTAGTTTCAGAATGATCTGTCAAAAATGTCAACAGTTCCACTTCTTCTCTCAGAAAACATAGCGTAATTATCTTCCGACTGACAGTATGATATTAACGCGTTTCACGAAACGTCTTTAAACAGTATTAGGGATAGGCCAAGGTTACACAGTATATCTCTCTCACTGATCATTCTCTCCAGTATGAATGCCTTTATGCATAAATACAAATACCTCTTGAATATTATATGATGAAGACTGAACTTCCTGAACGTGTACTCACACGGCTTCCGGGTAAAGATAACACATACTGGCGACCTTAGCTTATATTACCATTGTAGTTTCTTGTTTTCCATTTGCCTTCAGACTGGTCGATGATTTTGCAGTATTATAGAATCACAATTGTTTTAAACATTTAGAGAGACACTCCTTAAAGCTTGTGTCGGATTTAATAAAAAGCATTAAGAATTAATATTTGCAAGAATTTTTACTAAAACAAACATTCCAGTCGTTACCGTTTTGGAATAAGTTGCAGTACCGTGAAACATTCAGTACTATACTTTAAGTTGTTGTTAGACAATTAATTTATCACAGAATGTCTCAATGTTGATTATTCGTGCTAAAATTCGGCGCAGTCGTATTAAGCTCGCTTTTGACCGAAAGTTGGTAACCTTTTAACAGCCAATAAAATGACAAGTAGAATGTATATAGTATTTTTGGATTGAAAAATATGCTGTAAGGCACATTTTAATTAGATATAATACAGTATGAAAAGGGTCAATAAAATACTACTGCGTTTTCAGTTTTTGGTGGATGGTTTTTGTGTCGCCCTTTCGGAGAAAAGACGATATATAGGAATTGCTTTGTCGGTCCGTCGGTCCGTCCGTCACATAAACTAAACGTTGGCTATAACTTTGCAATTAACTTCATCAAGATTCACAATTGTATTACGTATAACAAAACGGCCGTGATGCTGCCAGATTTTGTAGGTCAAGGTCATATTTGAAAGAGTTATACCACTTTTTGTACTTAGATTTTGCCACGAAAACTTAACGTTGGCTATAACATTGCCATTTCTAAAGATTTCTTCATCTAACTTTCAAATTATATTGCTTATGACAAAAGGGTTGTGATGCCGCCACATTTTGTAGGTCAAGGTCATATTTGACAAAGTTATGCCCCGTTTTGTACTTACATTTTGTCAAGAAATTATTAGAGGGCGACACAGTTGTTCTACTAAACACACATTTTAGTTCTTAAATAGTTCATATCTATCAACATGATATGTAGTTACCTCCAAATTAATGTTGATACTGAGTGTTTCTCAAGCAGTGAATAACGGTCAATGTTTCATTTTTGGTATTAAAAACAAAGGTAATTTTTCTTGATGCACATGTCACGGTACGGATTTAACTGCATAAAGATTAATCTTGACAGGAAATTTCATAATGAAGTCTAACCATCCCATTTCTCTCATATACTCACCAATCGTGCCAACCATCTTTTTTTTTAAAGATAATTCGTGTTTGTATATATGTTGTTCTTTATAATTTAATTTGCAATGTATTAATCATTTTATGTTCATTGCACACATTATTTATGTTTCAAGAAATAATCTGTTAGATGTAGGGAGTGCCCCTTAAATGAAGTGATAATCATGTATCTGCATTGTAGTATTCTAAGAACTCTCTACAACGTTTGATTGGATCGTGTCGCTCTGGACAAATATGTGTAATAGAGACGGGATACTACTGTTCTTCTATCGACAACAACTCCAAAATTTGAATTACAGACTTGTGCCAAATAGAAGAACAGTAGTTACTCTTATTCTATGCTTATTAAATTAATTGAAAAGGGTTTGAATATTGACATTGAGTTATTTTATGTATAACATCAGTACCTATTGGTTAATTAGTACTTTTTCTCTCTTTTTTTAACAATTATTTGGAATTCTAGTACGCAAACGGCCATAAAAACTGTTTAACAAAATTTTATTCCGAACAGTATTCTGAAGTTGCAGTTGTTCATCTCAAATAAATTTACATGCTGCTGGTATGTTAGTTTGCATACTAATAGTCTTGTATAGAATGATAGACGCAGTCTTTTTAGCTCACCTGAGCACAAAGTGCTAAGTAGAGATATTGTGCTCGCCTGATGTCCTTCGTCTGTCGTCTCTGTTCACACTTAAACTTGTGTATGCAATATAGGCTGCATTTTGCACTGGATCTTCATGAAACTTGGCCAGAATGACTACCTTGATGTAATCTATGTCGAGTTTGAACATTGGTTATCTAGGGTAAAAAAACTAGGTCAAGGGGTCAAATCTTTGAAAAATCTTGTGTATGCAATAGAGGTTGCATTTCTCATTGGAATTTCATTAAACTTGCTCAGTATGATTGCTTTGATGAAATCTAGTTCGAGTTCGAACATGGGTTATCTATGGTCAATTACTATGTCTCCCGGTCAAATCATAGAAAAATCATGTGTATGCAATAGAGGTTGCATTTTTCATTAGATGAAACTTGGTCAATATGATTGCCTTGATTAAATCAAGGTCAAGTTAGAACCTGGGTCATCTAGGTTAAAAAAAATAGGTCACGGGGTCAAATCATAGAAAAACTATATGCTATAGAGGTTGCTGTTTCTTGGACCTTCATGAAACTTGGTCTGTATGATTGCCTTGATTAAATCTAGGTCGAGTTCGAATATGGGTTATCTAGGGTCAAAATCTAGGCACGTCACTTTTTAGAACTTTATATATGCTTTACGTTTTAAAAACTAGTACATGTATCCATTTTCAGTTACCCCGTATTCCAAAGTCAAACAGGAACAAAAGTCATCGCAGAATTGTTGTAAGACACCTGAGGGCGTGAAACAAATTGGTGTAAAGTATCCATATATAGATCAAAGCTTTCCTAGCAACAGTTGTCAAGGAAGCGAGGGAACAAGCTCACCGTCTGGAGATTCTGTTTCGAGTTCAACCTCAGGAAGAGAGTGCACCTCTCCACCTGCAGGGCGTGAACCAGCACCTGCGCATGCGACGCAGAATGGTGCAAGTCCAGGAAGTCAGCAGAGCACAACATATCAAGGTCAAGACCTCAGGTAGATGTCATCTTTTATAAATAAAAGTACTCAAATTAAGTAGGCGGTGTTTTTTAAATTGTTATCTATAGCCCATTATTGTCCTCATAAGAAAATATTTAATGACATTAGGCGAGACT
Organism: Saxidomus purpurata; assembly: GCA_022818135.1. Taxonomy (NCBI): domain Eukaryota; kingdom Metazoa; phylum Mollusca; class Bivalvia; order Venerida; family Veneridae; genus Saxidomus; species Saxidomus purpurata. The sequence continues at coordinate 31,839,419 of JAFMSR010000016.1, read as the reverse complement.
GATGAGGTAACTACAGATGTAAAAACAAACAACTGTATGTAATTTAGTGTTTCTAAATACTCTTTAGATTGACTTCAGATTATATTTCATAGCCAGGTTACGAGACGAGATAAAAGAACGATACCCAGTAAGCCCGGGCATTATGTCTTATTGTGTACTCATCTCTCGTCGTCTGATTTGCAGACTCCCACGACAGTTTGACACAGAGGGAGCCTGTACCAATACCGCGGATCTTCACAGTAGCTACTCTCGTTTTATGTCAATGTCCTACTCCCATTATCTGAAATCCGACACACACGATCGGACGTACGAAGGTGATACGTCATTTCCAAGAAGTCATGGATACATGACGTCACCATTTGCACCACTGTCACCACATTCTGTATCAATAAAGCAGGAACCACGTGATTTTAATTTTGACAACAGTAAGTGCGTTTATCAGTATAGATCTGTGTAGGCGGTCACTTGTACAAAGCAGAAACTCTTCATTTGTTTGTTGTTGTTGTTGTTGTATTCGTCAAGATAAGGACGAATATACCCGTATATCGCACACGCTTTCGACACTTCCACTTTAAAACCACCCAGGTATCGTCGTAAAATTAAAGTTTTAGAAAACGCAGCTAAATGTACATGTATTTATTGGTGATTTCTATTTTCTTTCTGAGCGATATAAATTTTTTATTTTGTATCGTATATTATTGTTTATTTCTCACCAAGTCATTACTGCAGTATCTTCTTTATTTGAAGGCTCAAGGTTTAATCCAAACCCTGGTTTTCATCGAACACTATGGAACCGGAATGGCAGCCCCTCGGACGGTACGTTACAGCGGTACCTCTTTTCCTGTTATAAAATCGTTGCAAATTTTCTTTACATAACAGGTACCTTTAAAGCAAGCAGAATTAAAAAAGCTCCAGAATTTTTCATAGTTTGCTTTTCCAGTGTAAATTTTGTTTTTGATTGGCTTAAATACATTGCAAACGCCTACTCTGCTAGATCCATTGCAATGAACAAAGTACATCAGGAATTCTATTATTTTGTCAATTCTGTTTCAGTGGTATCCTGCCCATATGAGAACACTTTTAGACTATTTTACCCTGAAGATCCCATTTATTTTGAAAGACTAAGGGAGAGGCACCGATCGTACTATGAGGGTACGTAGCACACTTTCCTTATCACCATATTAGAACATGATAGTAAATTTCAAATAAACTGTAATGTAAAATGTTCATTTGAGGGAATCTTTACTATTTAACTATGAAAAGACAAGAAATATTACTGAGAACAAATGCTCGTGTTAGTTAAATGTTTTGTTGTCTAGGACATGCCTGTAGCGCCCCAATCAATAATTGCCTATGACAATGACCTGATCTCATTTTGCCCTCACTCCCGCCGTGATTTTGATATACACAAATACCTTTCTTTTCTTGTTCTAACAAAAGCAACTCTATCCGAAAAGGCCAGGGGAAAATAAAATTGTGGTTTCTCAACAGTATCAATTTAAGTTGAAAGGAATATAACAAGAATTGTTTCAATATAAGTACGTATTTTGATCATGGAAACTGTTTTAAAATCTATGATGATATAAATACGGTTTTGTTTGTGAAATAAACCTGAAATGTGCATTCGAACTTGAGATAATTTTATGAAAAAGGAACGAAAACCTAGCGTGTAAATTGTGTATGCCTAAGACTATTTTCTAAGCCTTATGTTTCCCAGAATCCAATCTGCACGATAGCTGCGGGCGGTCGCTTTGTAATGTCAGATAATTATTAGTTTCACCGTGGTACATCGGCCAGAAGAATACCAATGACAAACGTAAACAACAAGCTAACATAGAAATGCAATTCACTTTTTGGTTTCTAAACAGCGGAAAAACTAAGGTACACGAATGCATGCAACCATGTAGAGATTATCAATATATAAAAAGACAATAATGTTGAGTGCCATGGGGCTGAACAAGCGTTAAAAATGTAATGTGCAGATTAGCTGTCCAGTGTCAATCAGGGCAAAACGTCTTTGAAAACTTGACGGAACGAGGTTATAATAGTGCACATTAAATAATAAACCTGGGTCGCCTAGGACAGAACATCAGAAACAGGTGTACTATGATATCTAAGGACAGGACTTAAGTGACAAATACAATGTGATAACAGAACACCAGAAACAGTTGCATTGTGATACCTTTGGAGAGTCTGACATTGCCCTTTGATCTATCGTTTGCATGAACTTTTCCGCAAAGTCAGAGGGAAAATTTATTCGAAGGAAAAACAAAACTTACCGTGTAGTCGTATAACAGTGCGAAATCATTAATGTAAACCGTGTTCAATTTAATCATAAAAATAAAAATTATAATTCAAATATCGACCTTTGTAGTGCTACGAAAAGCAGTTGGATATTCAAGACACAGTACGACATATGTCTAGTTAAAGAATTGTCGTCTGCGAAAAGGAATGTTAGAAGAAACTTTCCCTTCTCAGAACATTTGAAAGGAAACTATTTGAAAACGTAACGAGCGACAAAAATCACCCAAGTTGTAGCAAAATTGTTTTTGCGGCATGAGACATTCTAATGCATAATTTTAACAACATTTTCATTATTGACCAAAAAGTCGCAATGTCAATTCCATGTAAATGTAAAAGAACGTCTGATGAATCTTTTCTCCATGTATCAATTCTCGGAGATCAGCTAAATCCAATTTGTAATTTAGTTGACTTTTCTCACTTGTTCAACTTCATCAGGGATCACAGGGCGATAGAGAATGTCAATCAATGACTTTAGCCAGAGATTCTAGACGACAACTCAGAAAGAAAAGCACACGAGAAAAATGTTCCGTATTGTATGCTATTTAAGAAATATTGAGACAATATGATGTGTCTCTGTAATGTTTGTCAACTGTATTGTTCCGGTCGTAATAATACCGTTGTAACAGATATGATAAATAAAAGATAATTTTAAGGAGAAATGAATTCGTCATAAAAAACCTAGGTTTTACGACTTATTCACAAACTGTTTGAACTTACATTTAGCTTTAATATTGAGCTGGGGCAGTCAGTTGAACCAAAAAAATAAACATTTCTGTGGTTTTGAACTGAGTTACACAAAAATATGGACTTAAGTATTGCAACCAATGTGTTATTTTGCGGGACACGTATTTTTCACAACGGAAACAGACATTCAAAATAATCATAATGATATCATCAACTTATTATCGAACATTTCTTTGTCTAATTCATATTTCCATCTCGTATAAATGCAGTTTATTAAGTATCATATGCATATTAACAAAAACATTCAAGTGATATTAGTTATTATCAGAGGAAGAAGGTCGATGCTTTTTCTAAACAGCGAAACGTTTTTATTGTACTTATCCGCTCATTTAGAATAAAACGTACACATGTATTTTGTTTACAATATATCGCCACTTTAATAAAATCTGTTTTGATCTGTCATAAAGGATGAGCATTCAGGCTTTTAACGTTCCATTTTCCGACGATAATGTAGATTTTTTTGACAATTTCTATCAACGTTTTTAAACAAGGTCATCTTCGTTGATTCGTCTTCATTTTGAGAGAAATGTAAATGCAGTAGTTTTAGCGACAGTTCTTTCACTCTCTGGTATTGTATAAAACTGTGGAAAACGTCGAAGAGGCGAGCCTACAATTTATTCTTGTGTTAAAAACGTCAAATTAGATTTAATAATTGGGATTTCTTTTGATACATGTTCCCCTGGGAACGACGAAGCTCGTGGTGCTATTAATATCGTCTTCAGAAATCCAGTATTATCGAGACACCATATGTTTCTTCGAGAAGCGACTCAATTAGATCTCATTTCAGTGCGACTGAAGTCACCGTAAATTGGCAATGAATACTGTTTGATTCGTTTGGTTTACCCAGGGCGTGATTTAAATACAGACATCGTAGTGCTGTTGACACTGGACAGTGATTAAACAAACTGAGTTTGTTAGCACTTTGTTTCTGGCTGAAGTTTTCGTAAATTACCTTCGTTGTCAAAGAAGACATTTATACTGTTTCACTGCTTATCATGAAATTCTCTCGGCATCAGATCTCGTGTACAATCATTTCTATATCTATATTTAACGCGATTAAGGAGTGTGTGTTTGATATATGCCGATTTTTCAAGGAATTGCTGATCTTCATGTCTCTTCCATATATTGCTCAGAGTCTAACTTACGAACAAAATTTGTCATAAAGTTCTCATAACGAAATCAAAATTGATAGTAGGCCCTCTTTATTGGTACACACCTGTTTCTGAGTTTCAAGTGACAGTATGTTTTGCTCCCGGAAGAAGAAAAAAAAATCTGACGGGAAAATTTACCATCGAGTATTGTTATAGATTCTCTGAGAACTTTCGTCTGAGTTAGACTGGAATTCAAGTGTCTCTAAAGTTTTTATCATAGAAGTAATTTCCTAATGCAATGTATGTAACATAAGTGGCAGCGCGTCGTATGCTATTTGGTGGTTCTTACAGTTTGTTTGTTGTTTTTTTTTGTGCAGTCTTGTGCAACTTTTCCTCTGTAGACATAGACACGCAAAACAATTAGCGTATATATACTTGACTAAAAAAGTCCAGACATTCTTTTCTCTTCCATTATAAAATGCAATAATGAGCTTATTGAAATTTCAATTTTTTCTGACTTTTTACATGTGCGACACCGATTCATTTTTCTGGATTTTTTACAATTTATTTTTATCGAAAAGTGCGACATTAATTCATTTTCCTGCCACTTTTACATTTTATATTTATTGAAAAGTGCGACATTTATTCATTTTCCTAACTTCTTTACATTTTATATTTATTGAAAAGTGCGACATTAATTCATTTTCCTGCCACTTTTACATTTTATATTTATTGAAAAGTGCGACATTTATTCATTTTCCTGACTTATTTACATCTTTACATTTTATACTTATTGAAAAGTGCGACTGTTTTCATTTTCTTTACTCGTGTACAATTTGTATTTATCGATAAAGTACGATCTGTGTCAGAAAAAGCTTCAGATCCACAGTTGTCGTATTAATACATACACATCTTATACGGAAGTCAACTTTATGAAAAATACTTTAAGTCGTGTTATTCTTCCTATCTTTTCGCTTTTAATTTTCTTTCATAGCAGCCGGTTTTGTCTCGTCTTTCTACTGTAAACATATTAAGCATCTAACATAATGAAAATTAAAAGGAACCATAACAGCAATGTATATTTTATCCCGGATGCATCCGTTATATACACGACGGTTTAGAATATCGAAAACGTTATTATAGAATATCTTTACAATGCTTCCCTAGTTGTCTGATTCCGTGAAGGCCTCGTGCATAAACAGTTATTTCTGTATTTAATCAACTGAAGCATTAAAAGTGAAAAATGAAACTCTAAAATACCAGTGATTAGTGAAAGCAAAGACGATCAAAAAGTACTTGAATAACAAGTAGAAGCCTAAACAGTGCATCAACAAGACAGTCAGAACAAAGCTTAAATTGCATAAACACAATTCAAAGTTAATTATAGCCGTTCAAAAGCTATGATCAAAGACGCCGACTGCATTTGAAGTCACCGACATTGGATAAAGTGTGGCTAATTGGTGTGTTTGGTAGGAATTAATTGATTTAAATATCGTAGACTATGAGCAAATGTGTCTTAGAAGTGTACACTCACACATTAATCTGACATTGTTTTTATTTTGGTTCTCTGCGTCCGATGAAGGTTAAAGAGCTGTATACGCCATTTTCAAAATCCTGTCACACTCGTTAGCATGGAAAGTACACTTGTTTACGCCTGTATATACACTGGTTAAACATGATAATGTTCATCAAAAGATTATCTGGCTTTGTTCTGTGTTTACACAATGATTTAAATTTGAATTCTGGCGGCCTAAAGTTATTCAAAACTTGCACTATCGTTAGTGTATCGCCCAAAAGTATTTTCAAATATGTTTAGAATTAAGGCCTTGATAGTCGAATTTCAACATGACTACACTCTCACGTACGTAATGATAAAAGATAACGCCGGTAGTAACTTGTCTGTGATACAATCTGTATAATAACGGATTTGATGATAGAATCTGTTAACAATTGGACGTAATTCAATGCTTACTTGAAAAAAAAGTGCTTATTTTACTCTCGACATCTCTCATCATAACTAGAAGTTCCCTTGTAAAAAAAAAATTATAAGTTACTGTAAGATATCATTATGGTAGTCTGTTGTTCCACGAGCCCACATTATTTTCTTGTCAAAAGTTGTGCGAAAATAAAATGAATTTTTACAAATAGATATTTAACCATGATTATAATACCGAAATGTCCTTTATGAATTTTCTGAAGATCTTAATTTGGTTTATAAATGTGTAGATATTATTTTCAACAGGAATGGATGTTAAGGCGGAGATATATCGTGACCTGTATTTTGAGCGATATCGGGACTTGCCACACCCCTCATACCAGCGACGAGGATCTCTTCAGCTTTGGCAGTTCTTAGTCACTCTGCTAGATGATCCTTCAAATTCCGCTTTCATAGCATGGACTGGGCGGGGCTTGGAATTTAAACTAATTGAACCTGAAGAGGTTTGTAAAATGTTAATACATACCTCGTATTTAGCTGTAATACTCAGCCTTTTCTAGCTTTAATATAATAACAGGAGCTTGTGGACTTTGATTTTTTCGGCTTTGTTCCGTATTTTTTACAGTGACATTAGAAGAACTAATATGAGATGGTGTTAGTTTCCCCAGATCTTAACTTTCAAACTTTAACACGGTATATATGTATAATATCTATAGTCTGAAAAAGTCTATACTAGGTTCTTCCACGTTAAAATTTTGTGAAAAGAAGATAACTTCTTCAGTAATTGGAGTTCTTACATTAATGTAAAAAGGCGAAACAAAGCCCCAAAAAGCGCAAACCTGAACGCAAGCTCCTATAGAATATAGGAAGAAAATGTATGGTAGTGAAAATATGGCTCAATTTACAAAAAGTGAAAAATATATGTCGATATACTTGCAGGTTGCTCGAAGATGGGGACTTCAGAAGAATCGACCTGCAATGAACTATGACAAATTGAGTCGTTCTCTAAGATATTACTATGAAAAGGGCATAATGCAGAAGGTTGCTGGAGAAAGATATGTGTATAAGTTTGTGTGTGATCCAGAGGCACTATTTTCGATGGCATTCCCAGATAATCACCGACCAATTCTTAAAACAGAAAGCTCGGTGCATCCCGTAAATGACGGACTTTATCGAGAATCTAGTCATTCGCCCGAAGCACAGACATCGTCTTTTCCGCTGACGTCAATATCGACGTCATCCCAAATTCCACAGTTACCATCAATAAACGTTACACCGTCAACCGGAACGAATACTAGTATATTCCCGCCTCCCGACCCTCATCGTTACCAATATATGCAGGATATGCAGAAAATGTACAATTCAGGACCGTACATGGAATCATGTGTCTACTAACAAAGTGAAAAAGGAATATCTAAATTGTATCACAGAATCTGGAAATGAAAGGAACCAGTACAATATTGTTTATCGGTATGCTGCACAGACTGGATTCATTTTAAAGTGGTGTCTTAAGGTCGTGAGAGAAATTGCAGATATAAAATTCAGTGTGTACATTACATAAAGCGATCTTTTATTTCTCTAAAAAATATATGCATTCATAATTGTATATTTAATAATTTATGTAACAATGACCACACAGAGGTAATCCATATAAGTCTGATAGAGAAAATGAAACAAACTCGCAAGCTTCTTTGTAAATCAATGTATTGTTCCTGTAATAAAGCAGTTTAATAGCTTTGCAACATGGATCAAGGATGTTACTTTGAGGGCGATCTCTACTGTTCCCTTTTTCTTCATCGATATACCTCGTCAGTACCAATGACTGAAATAGGATCGTTCAAACTTTATCGCGCACTCTAATTTTAGAAACGCCAAAAACACCGAAATATCTTAAATGTGCTTAAAATACTGATTTTTAAAAAAAATTATATTACCCATCAAAATGGCCATGTTGAGTTATGGTCAAACACCATTGATGCTCGACAGTCACGTAAGAAGTGAGTTTAACCAAGTTATTTCTCGTGTTGACATATTCATATTGAGATATACATATTCGATTTGTTGGATTTTTTTTATGATAGTCAAAAAAGATTTTTACTGATTTCCTCTATATTCAATTTCAATGAAACTAGTATACCGATCCATATCCATATATTTTGGTAATAGATGTGGAAATCTTCATTGTTCTACGAGTATAAATCAGTGATTAATGATCTGTTATTGAATAATGATGGTCACTTTGAACGGTAATATCACTTTAAGTAAATGTATATTATTCAACATGACATTATATCATTATTGTTTTTTTGTTAAAGAATTATATTGACAGCTGATACATTATCAAAAAGGTACAACACAAACATAACATACTTTATATTGGAGATTCCGCCCCCATCCAAAAAGGACAAACTAAAATTTTATGGCATTGATAAATTATCGTAGTGTTACTCTTGAAATAGAACTATATGACACCAATGAATTAATTGAGGAATTTAAAGAAGAAATGACCAGGAACCAGAATTTTATAGTACGTCACATATCACCAGTTAGCCTAACACTAATGGTAATTAAAAACTTCATAGTCTCATGCTGAATGAAAGAAATATGCTAGAATATCTCTTCATACAGCACAATGAATCCCTTTAACAGATCTTTATTGAATTTGACAATTCTGATATTATATGTTAACACAATAAATCTTCTATATCTTTGATTTCTTGTTGTTATATAGACTTTTACCTTCTTATGTTGAATGTATTGAATGATAAAATGTTGATTAAACTATCTAAAACAACATGTCAACTTGTGTCAGATGTTGTTTGAATGTTGGGACAGACATGACAAGGGAAGCAACTCGTGGATCCTACTTGCTTAGTCCAACTCAAAGTTACTTTGAAGTTCAATCAGAAAGCTACATGGAGACTTTTTCTCCTATGGCAAATGCATGTACCTGAATTGAATGACTCATAAATAAAAATAAATAAATAATTTCAATCGCACATTTATAAAGAAATTAATGAGGACTACATGCCAGTTTTAGCTGACGTATGATTTGTTGAGCCAGAATTTTCAGTTTTCTTATTATAATACTGTCACGATATACATATCATTTACTTGTCGAGACGCTATGACGTCATGAGCTTTACACGTCAAAATTGTAATTGACGTAGCAAAACTTTTAACAGCAATCTTCAAGTTAAGGTTACTTAAATACGGCGATGAAAAAGTATCGAATATAACCATGCCTATTTCTTTCTTGGCCTTGACACTTGGGTTGAGTTATTCGTCGGCACCATAATAATGAACAAAATCCGCCGGTTTATTTAAAACTGACCATAAGTCTTACCGAGATATTGATATAAACCGAAATTCAAAAGCAAAACTGGTCTATATTAAACCAAATTGGCATTATTTGATAACTTGTGTCTTACGTGATATATTTCTAAGAACGAGCTCTATACATATTGAGTCTGATGTAGGGAAACGTTTACTACACTTTATCATGGGGAGATAAATCTACTAAAAAGAAGAAACTATTGGCGAAACAGTACTTGCCCTTTGGTACACATGAGGCTTGGACCCCGAAAAAGTCATTTTTAAGAAACACCCCAAATCGACTAGCAAGCATAATATATACAAGTTATGAAACATTCCCCTTGTTTATGTTTGAATTTCTCCATAAGATAAAAGAGCGTTGAATAACCGCTGGTGTCTATCAATAAGGCAACAATTATGCTCAATGCACTGCGAACCATTGTCATCTCGGACCTCATTCAGATACCTTCGGCATCTATTCTCGTCGCCCATGGGATTTTGTATGTAGTGCCACTTTTTAAATAATTTTGATGGTATGCTTAGACTTTTAAGGATTAGACTAGCATGGTTTTAGAGCAGAATTGTTGCCTTATTGATAGACACCAGATGATTATTCCATGCTCATTTATTTTATGTAGAAATTCAAACATAAACAAGGGAAATCACAGCAATTCCCCTGAGATTGTTTCATAACTTGTATATATTATGCTTGATAGTCGGTCCGGGATGTTTTAAAAAAATGACTTTTGGGGGGTCCAAACTTCATGTGACTTCAACAACTGAAACGATAAAATCGAATAAGCAAATTGACTTGATCACTTTCCGATAATTGTATACTCTTTTCAAACACCGTTAGACTGAATACTCTCAATTTCTTTAACAGATATCATCTGAGTAACTTCTTTGTACCCCTCTGTTGGACCACACACTTTGAAAATGGCCTAAAAGGTGAAAATGGTTTAAAAGTTTTAAACTTTAGTAGGTTCACTAAGGAAAACATTCCGCCCAATATAACTGTTTCCCTTTTACATGTATATTTAATGACATTGTACGGATTAATACGGAGCAAACATCTTCACATGGGAGACAACTCTAAAAGCTTTTCATGGTAGAATTAAGCTTTTTATTATTCAAGGTTGGTATATCATTCGAATAAAAAATCGAAGATATTTGAATCTATGCTTTTATCGAGGTTTTGGAAGGTGATTACCTTCCATTGTCTTTGCATCAGAGGTGGATTGTGCCCTACAACAACCATTGGAACTTTTTTCCTACGCTAATTAATATAGTGCGATCAAATCAAAGCAAACTCTTCCTATCACTCTTTTCATGTACAATCATTTTAATGTTTAACTTTAATTTTGACAACTTATTTTCAAACTAATGTAAATTAATAAAACAAACAATAATCATTATTGTACATAACAAATACTTCCTTTGTGCGCACTTGCGTATTAATCTACCAGGAAAGTCTGATCTACATAACATCTGCAACGTATATACAGTGAGCAGACTGAAACTAACGCCTACATACCGGTATTTTTACTGGTCTATTTTCCGCAAGTCATAACACCTTAATCTGATACAAGAAGTGAACTATTATCTTATGTCGTGCTTAGACGTGCTTTTTGTTTCCCCCAATGCAGCGAAAGTGTATGCACAGTGTTTAGTCACTAAGTTTGCACCTGGTATAACTGTGGATTTACGCAATTAATAGCCCAGGTTTTATGATACTTAAGTGATCCAAAGTGGCATCCATCTCTGATGCCAACTGCCTAACCCCTCACTTTATGTTCCTTCCTTTTAAAAGCTCATTGGCCATATCCTTAGATCCAAAAGAATAATTTGGATAGGACCAGGACAAAAGTTACTAAGGTAGAAAACTCCTTCAAAGACGTGTTATGACAAGGCAGACTGAAAACTGATGAAGAATTCCAGAAGATGTGTCATTTGAAAGTTTTTACAGTTTAAGCATCAACGATAGCCACCCCTTCAAACCACGCCGTTCTTGTAACAGGTAATTTTGCTATTTTGTCTAATCAAAAGTCACGAAACGGCAAATTAAGTTTTAGATTTTTCGGCATTATCAGTGAACGGTATCTCAAATATAAATCTGAAATATGCGTTGTCATCCTTTATTTTGCCCATATTACACGAGTAATTAGAAATACATTAGCAAGTTGTTTGAAAATATCAAATACTACAAATGTATTTACAACAACAGATTAAACTTATGCTTCTATGCGGATATATTTCTTTTGTCTACATTATGAACAAAAGGAAATATGTATAATCTAGTCAATTAAACGGCATATTCAGTTTTCCTGATATGTATGTATTATATTGTTAGCGTTATCATTGGTGGCATGATTCTTTCCTATCAAACTGACAAACTTATATATAAGATATAATTTAAATGGCTACATTGCAGGAGGTCACTGTTTGTTAATAATGCTAACGTGTATATGAGGAAAAAATAACCAGAGTTTGGTTTTAATATATATTTAATATAAACATCCAAAACATACTTCACCAAGCCAAAAACTTACATAAGAGCTTGTTTAAACAGCTATTGACACACATCATATATAGATACTCATAGCCGTTAAAACAGACATTAATGTGAAAGAGAATTCTGACACAATACTCTACATTGTAATTTCAAAACGTATGAAGAATTCAGAACAAAACACGAAATGTATATGTAAAATCCACTGCGTTCTGTTGTATCTTCTATATCGAATAGTACGGCTTCACTATTTTCTATATTATATCCAGCAGCCGTAATAAATACTCAAAAATACAACATATTTGCTTTTACCCCCTTTTTTACTTTCTTCTCAGTGTAATTCTTATTTTTTAGGGTCTCTTGTATCTCAAAGTCTCTGTCAGTAGCACAAGGTTTGGATAGCCTCAACCTGTGCTTATAGGGCTTTGGAGATTTTGCATTACAGATATCTTACATAATAGACTAAATCAATTGAACACTGTTTTTCTTATTGCCTTTGCAGTCAAGCATACCTTATATATTTTTTTCAACGCATGTAAACATTTTCTCAACTTATATTTCCATCCATCCACGAGTAACGTGTAAAATCAGATGAGTTGTTGAAGGACACGCCTTATGACACATGACTAGGGATACCACCGGAGTCCACTTGGTTGAAAAGCAAATGGCGTATACGTATAAACGGATAACCAACCACCTAAACAACAACTATTTTAATACATGTATACAACACTAATATAAAAACAAATGTAAGCTCATACTACGATTTAAATAGTTGTACAATGTATAATCCAAGTCACATTCTGTATAAACTTACAAGCTTTTCAACAGTACTAGTTAATAGAAACTGTGTCTTGGTTTTTATGAAACAGCGCATTGTCAAAACCAAGTGACGGCATTTCGAAAGGGTATGTTGGTTTCTTCATTGACCATGACCTTGCAATATAAACCAACACGCCTAGGATCACTATACAGCCTATTACCCCAATAACTACACCAGCTATCTGTCCCCCGCTCAGTCCTTCGTCGTCTGAAGCTACAATATAAAACAGTTTATTTGCATAAAATATAAATATAAAATAAAAAGCATCACATCCTTCGTAAAGTAATTTATACATTGTTTTGTATTTACTTGACAACTTTATATAACATTGTACTTATCAGGTTAGAAGTTCGATACATTGCGACTTGGCAGCTTATAATACATAATCGGTAGAACAATACATGGGAGATAGAGGCAAAATCAACGAACACACGTGAGGTGTTCGAAACAGTTGCTAGTCATTTACAAGAGACATGTGCGTACATGTTTTTGCTGTGTCGTTTTATACTGACTACTTATTTGGAATGGTACCATTTCACAAAATATTTACAATGAACAGTTGGCCGTACCAATACTGTTTATTTACTAACCTTCTAACTTTTCACCACGAGAGAACGGTGGCAGTTGAAACTTTTCGGTTGTCGTCTTTAGTACAGTTGTGACGACCTCAGCTTTCGTATGTTCAACAGAATCAGTTATATTGTTTGTTATTTGTGTTGTTTGTGTCAGTGCTGTCGCAATATCTAAAACATTGGTAAAACGTAGGTAGTTAATCTGAAACGCCACATTAACTCGAGAGAGTATTAAAGCAACATAATTATAAAGAAGACATGGTTCGAGCATATTGTAAGCAACATATCATGGCCGGTACTGCTTCGGTCCAGTCAGACTTTGTAATGAGCTTCGCAATCATTACATCTTTAAGGTGTAAATAACTATACACGGACTGAAAACACTTGAGATAAGTTTTAAAAGAGACAGTGCTGCTTGTGCTATTGACCGGAACCAGGCAAAATATGTTAACAAAGTAAAAGAGTGAGTTTACTTTAGACTCTCGGTAACAAAATAAAGGTTTCCAATTGAAAATTGACAACGTGTTTTTCCATTAAGTGAGAGTATCTGGGTTGAGTTTCAGAATATATGTTTTCCTTCCCGTGAATTTTTTAAGCTGTCATGTTGGGCCGATTTGCAACGAAACTGACATGCATTCCGTCTGCATTCATGCATAGTGAACAATCACATGAAACATACCGATTTTTATTGAGAGGTCTGTTAAGTACCCGAATAAAGTAGTTTGCTGTTGTCTGTTATCACTCGTACATTTATTCGTTTAACAATTAGAGGTGGCGCTGTGAACTTGAGGCGGAGCCATTGCTCATTCCCTGAACTTTTAAATTTAATCGTGGGGTGAATTCGGAGAGAAAAGAAAATTATGGCAAAGCAGGAATTGGTATTACACGTATATGAAAAAGATGTCATTTAATATTATTGTATACCCATATAAATTGCGGCCGCCACCACAGTCTAATGAAGCAAAAAGGTCTTTCGAACCTCTTTTCTTTCAAACGTTGTAATGTCGGCCCAATTCAGAACAAAAGTTGGCCTTATATTCGATCGAAAATGCTATTGTAAAAAGTACAGCTTTAGTGTAATGACAATGTCCAACTGAATGGAAGAAAAATATTGCAAAACAAAACATTGCATCACTTGAACAGAAGTGTCATTTAATATTATAGTATATTCGCATTAACTGAAGCAACATATGCTCGGAAAAGCTACAAAAGGTTAATGAGGCGAATATATTTACAGTTTCTAGTGTTTATTTTTTTGTCATAGTAACGGCATATGGTGAACTGGTTACATGTTGATAACTTAATACAGTAAGTTCAGAAGAAAATGAACATTGGTGGTTCCACCTCCATTTCACCTCCGTTACACATGCGACACCTCTTGTAAAACAAGTGAAAGTAGAAGTGAAAACACGTCATCAATAACCTTAATTATATGGTTACTTGCTTCTCAATAAAACTACTCGGCATAGATTCAGGCGCAATATTTGTCCAAATGTCAACTTTCGTTTTGAATCGGTCCGACATGACAACTTTGAAAAATTCTCACGTAAAGAAAAATATATATAAATGTATTCCGAAAATCGACCTAGACATTCGAAAGGTATTATCATCAGTAAAAGTAAGTACATGTTTTTTTTCCAATAAAATCTTAAAATTTGTTACAGATAGTAAAAATCAAATAACCATCGTGCATTATTTACATTGTTCGTCTCTTTCAGGTCCTTAACGCAAACCCCGTGGTATGACAGGCTATTGTTTCAAGTCACATCCAAATCGAGGCTGAGTCTGTGTTTACAGGTCGTGGAACATAATCTTATACTTTATCAGTTTGCAATGTGATGTGACCGTTTTAGAATATGACTTGTTTCATGATAATTGTTATTTGCGTGTGCATGTTGCAGATTGATGTGTGCTTCGAACATTACATCAAAAAACATCTACAAACTGGTGCAACCCTGTTCTCTAGAGCTTCCCGTTAAATTTTTTTCAAAAAAAATTTCCCCCCCAAAAACCTTTTTTTTCCTCTTTTTTTTTTTTTTTTTTGCCTTACCTGCGTGTCCTTTGCATAAGTAGAAATGTTTATCCGTGCACGACACTATTTGCCATTTGCCTGTATAAAGCATTAGCATTACACAACCCCGTGTAGGCTCTGTTTTTTCAGGAAAGTTGATGTATTTTATAGAACTTCCATCAGTCCAATTTATAGGTAGAAAACCTCCTGGATATAAAAATTGCCAAGGGGTAAAAAATTACTGCTTATGATATATGTAATTAAAAACAACCTATATTTATTGAAAATATAGTTGCGTGATTGAACCAAAAATATCATTAAAATAAAATATTGTTAGTCCTTAAACAGATTGTAATAAATTAAGTTCATGGTGCTCCAGAAACACAAACAATTACAAGCATTACAAGCGGAACCAGTGCGAGTTTGTGTTCACTACATGGTCAGCGACAGAGCAACTTTGGATTCTTTTACCTAAAAAAACTGGTTTCAACAGACAGTTATGAAATATTTAATATCCTCAACGCTGACCTGTACTTGCTTAATTGAACTTCTTTTACTGTTAACTTTTCAGCGACATTGTGGCGAATGTATCCATATTTTTATGGAACGCTGGAAAAGCATTTCTTTTTAAGCAGAAATAAGTTTTCGGTTAAACTCGATATACAAAAAAATGCCTAACACATTTCTTCCAGAGCAATTTAGATATATAAAAAGATTAGAACTACGAAATTCAATACTTTGCACATCTTTTGGAAGAGCAAATTGATACAGAATTTTCTGAGGCAGCACTTACCTGTTTGGAAGGAAAGACCAATCCAGAAATAAGGGTAAGCTGTTTGCATTCTTTGCCATCGCTTTTGTAAGATCCAACTTATAATTTTGAAATTTTCATTTTTACTGTTAATGCTGGCAAGAGACATTCCATATTTGGAACACTTTGTATTTATAAAAGTTGCTTGCTCGTAGACAACGGCAAAACAGTGTGTATCATAAAGGAGCCAAGAATTGTTGCGGCAAGTGAAAACTTGCGCTGTTTTAGTAGCAGCTTCAGTAGTCGGGACAGTTGTAACAGCAGTTGTCGAACCTGTAACATTTAATCAATTCACGAAAAATGCAATTATATATTAAAATATTGCAGCACGCATTGATATTTCGCCAGTTCAATCATTACATTATTTTGTAAAACTCATAAGTCCTTCTTTATTTCATACATTACTAGTATTCTTAAACCTACATAACAAGAGTATCGTTGGAAACGATGGATGCTCACTAAAGCACCCCACCATAAGAATGGAAGCAAAATCCTTACATAAAAAAGTTAAAATAAGACACAAATTTATAAAAAGAGAAAAGTTAGAATAACGTTGCTAAATGCTTAACTTGCTATATTGGTTGTACTATTTCATAAAAGAATGAACAAAAAGAAAATAAAAAATTAAGGAAGGTAGTTCTTAATCATGCAGGATCATGCTCTTCTTTAAGTGTTAAAGTTTCCAATGTAAGTTTGTGTGTTGAGAAATATTATGCAGTCCAAAATTAAAATGAAGAAATCAGAGGGCCATAACACTGTTAAAAATAATCAAACTTAAACATGTTGACAATATGCACATTTTTTCTTGGTACTAAACAGTATCAGTAAGTTTCCTTGAATGTGCATTAGTAGTTGCTGCAAAATAGTTCAACGGACGCACAACGGACTCCACGGACAAAATGGCCACTAATTGTTCCCACTTTAGATAGCACATAATAATCTACTTTCGATCCTTACCAACTGTCCAAATTTAATGCTCTGTAAATCTGTGATGAATCAAAATACCATTGACATAATATTCAAGGTTCTCGTACCGTTATTTCAGGCTTAATTGAGCAAAGTAATGAAAATGTCAGAAGGTACCAGCAAGATAGTATACTGTGTTTTGGTTTGATAATACCTATTGTGAGTTTACAGACAGCCGCGCGTGATGTCGTGCATGGATCACTGGACATAATGGTCGCTGAACTATACAAACATCCTGTGTTCACTGTATACGGCAGGGGAAAACTGGACGTTGACCCATCGTTCCACTTAACATTACCCTAGAACCAAATAAATATGAAATACAAGATTTGACAGGAGAACTGTTTGTACTATGGAATGGACGTTAATAAATAATGACCATAATTCAAAACCATGTTGGGCATAACGTGACTTTCAGAGCTTTTTGCACAAACAAGATAGTCTGAATTCGTCCACTCAACCAGCATTATCACGTTATTTGATATCACTGATTCTTATTGAAGATAAATAATCATTAAAGAAAATGGAAAGAATGCAAGAAACGTAAATGAAATAAAACTTTTATGGTGAAAACAAGCGATTATGAGGTCGGTCATCTGTTGGAATCGAAGAAGTGGTCTACTAAATCGACCAAAAGAATAATAAGTGCAATACTCGCTCTGTTACCACTGCGCCCTTCATTTCGACTCCTTAAAACAAAATTCCAAATTTAAATTGCAAGCAAATTGTATATTTTGCTTCCGTAGCCAATATAACAGATTACATTATGCATTAAGAAATAGGCTAATACATTTGAAACTATAAAAGTAAACAAGTAAATGACTACGGACAATTTTCTGGTAAATGACGATAAACATTCACATGCCTTCGGCCTTTGTGATTAGATTACTATGCATCTGAAATCCAAATCGTCAAAGTGCTAAAGTTAGACATGTACGAACAATGTCATCCTGACTCCTTTTTGATAAGTCATATCACGTCGTCATGTTACAGTGTGGTACATCTAAAACAATCGGAAGACGAAATGATTCAATCATACCTCATTCGCTGTACCTCCGATCCATACTTCCGTATGGCCACTGGTAGACAGAAGTACTCTTATAATTAACATATCCGTTACTTCAGCATTAGCCATCAGCTGCCCTCCTTCAAGGGTACACGAACCAACACTGTCATTCCAGGACTGCTTAGGTGACAAAACCTTGTAGCATGACTTTCTCATGTATATGTATCCGTCTGGACACTGATTAAAGACCGGAATAGAAGGATCTGAAACACAAACGAAAATGACTAATATCCTACAAACGAATCTGGTGTGAACCATTTAACAGTTTGTATCCGGTTATAAATTAAGTAATTGAGAAAAATGAGATTTTGATATATATATTACAATACCGATGAATGGCAGTACAGTAGTATTAAATCTACAGGGTAATTAATCATTATATCTTGATTTTAATACGCTTTCTATTTTAGCACACGTTTATTAGTTAGTAAGTTTACTGTGCAATGGCACAACGTCGTAGAACGAACGAACCGTTTCTCTTGCTTTATATACTGCAATATGATATAAATGTACGAAACTAAGCACAACAGTTTGCATCCAATGTTCATTACATTTAGCACTAAGGTGAGTAAAACATACATGATCTAAGAGAAAATTACTTCGACCGTAAACATGCCATATTTATTGTTGAAGTAAGTCTTCTATCCATACCTTTCAAAATTGAACAGATATAACCTCTAGATGCATAGCACCTAACATCGTTCCATTGTCCCAGACTATCTATATTAGTCCACATTTCCACGCAAGGTTCCTGTGTAAATGTAAGACATGACTTAGATAAAGAGACTATATATATGTCCACATTTCCACGCAAGGTTCTTGTGTAAATGTAAGACATGACTTAGATAAAGAGACTATCTATATTAGTCCACATTTCTACGCAAGGTTCCTGTGTAAATGTAGACTGACTTAGATAAAGGACTTATTTGTCCACATTTCTACGCAAGGTTCTTGTGTAAATGTAAGACATGACTTAGATAAAGAGACTATCTATATTAGTCCACATTTCTACGCAACGTTCCTGTGTAAATGTAAGACCTGGCTTAGATAAAGAACATACCTGACTCAGTCAGTAGATTAAGAATCAGCATAGACTAAGTACGAGTTTAACACAATTTGAGATCTGACTCATTTACAAATTTGAATATAACAGCTAAGCTTTATAAAGATAAAACTTGAAATCTGACATTAACAAAATGTAGCCGTCCGTAAACCCTGCAAATAAGCAGACAATTTTAATTACACTAAAGCAATATTTTAATCAGTCTCAATAAAGTAACGAGGACATTTAAAACATTAAACATTTCAAACAATAAGTAAGTATTGGTCGGAACCTACCAGGTTATTTTAAAAGTCAAAAATATATTTTTCACTCGTTCGGTTCCGGTTCAGTGAATACTCTGCTGCAAAATATTTTCAATTCTGGCCTAATTATTGTTTGGTGTAGCTCTTGAGCAACAGACTAGTAACATAGAGATTCCTTGCTTAAATCGCATTCGTGTAATTTTGAACACATTCTTCAAAAGCGAAGGTACTGGTAAAATCTCAAGACAGCAGCTACTAGGAATAGTTCGTATTCAGACTGATGGATGTTTGTTATGCAGGTACATGCAATATTACTATTCAGTTTTCACTTGATTTCCCATGTGATTACACAGTATCTATCTTTTTCACACCGATTCAGAAAAGATTAAACATAATAATATGCTTTAAGTAATTAGCTCTATCCCATCACCTCACGGTTCAAAGACAAATACAATATGTTTGAATTGTAAATTTGTTATCGTATTTGTCTTTAAACACTGACGTCATGTGTTCGTGACGACTAATTAAAGCACAGTATTACGTTTAGTATATATTTCTATATGTTATTATACCTTTGAATACGTGTTTCTGGTACTTGAAGGTTCATTTGGAGCCCAGTTTGAATAATCTACACGAGAGTTATCTGACCAATCAAATCGTGCATCATCAGTTAAATCGTGCAATCCGACCCACATAGAGGTCGATGAAGAAGCGTAAACATTCAGCGCTATGAAATCTACAATGAATTAAGTATTCAAAGTTATCGTTTCTAAGAACGTGTTATGATACTGAAAGATGAACCTCATCATAATCAGTTTAAAGAGTTTAACATTTAGCAAAGCAAACGTTACACATCCGATAAACTAAAAGAAAGCAAGTACCTTGTTCTTGACCACTGTGAATGCTGACTAGGCTACCGCCGAAAATATTACATCTGTCCACCGCATCACCCCAAGTAGTAATGTCTCCGTCAAAGCTAAATAAGTAACATCTGTTCCCTGAAATAGAAGAGGTTTTGCGTATAGTAGAACAACACGTGTATATTTTATTTGTCCATCAGTTGCTATGAAGTAAGCACAGAGAAGAGGGTCACAGTATCTGTTTCCAGTATAAATGTTCCGCAACAATTGTAGCAAAAGACGAAAATATCTGAGGTGAGTATTATTTACTTCCTTTGAAAGTATATACTCTTTAAACGTATTCTTAATCTAAAAAAATCTGAAACATCAAATGAAAATAGTCAAAAGTACGATACAGTTGTTATGTTACAGATGAAGAGGTGTTTTTATTGTCAATGTGTGATTATTCGACAGAATTTTAGTCATTTACTGGGGGGAAACTAAAACATGCGTTACTACTTAAGTACATTTAAGTAAGAAGTTCTGACTGTACCAAAATATTGATTAATTTAAATCGTTATTGGTAATACATTAAGACGAGTAAATGATTTTTTTTCTGACTACATTAAGGGGATACGGTACCGCCTTTGATTCGTACTTTCTATACTTAGTTGATGTTTGTCCGAGTTTGCTGCAGTGATATAATTTTGGATACTGCAGCTTAATACTTTTTAAGCGACATGATAATTGAAAAACTAATGTTAAATCAGAACATTTGTAATGTGTAGGAAAAAGAATAGCTGACACAAATTCTGCTTTTTACTACTTTGACTTTTAAATTAATGGTTTTATTCACCAGAAGAAAGTGGTTATCTAGTGTGGTTGATAATGTTACACGATTTAGTGTTGTGTCTCCTGCTATTGTTTTATGTTCTAACTATGTCTGGTTCATACCTAATGTATAATTAAATCCAGATGGACAACCTCCTTGTATAGCAGGTGTTGAGGCTACCGTAGGTGGTATTGTCACGCCATCCTTTGTTTTCTTGCAGATGAAACCTTTAACGGCATTACAGGGGTAGTCATGCCATGTACCTGCCATTCAATCAGAATAAATAATTTAGTGGTATCATACAGCAGCACATGCAAATTTCCGATTATTACTGGACAAGATAATTATGTTTTGAAGCAAAACATTGACGACAGACAAAGCGTATAATAAATATCAACTAGAAGGGTATATAGTAGAACACTTGTGTCGCCCTCTTACACTTTGTCAGTATATACAATAATTTCGTGACAAAACTTAGTACAAAGAAGGGCGTAACTCTGACATATATGACCTTGACATACAAAATTTGGCGGCCTCACGACCTTTTTGTCATAAGCAATACAACTTGAAAGTTTGATAGAGAAATCTTCAGAAATAGCAAAGTTATTGCCACGTTAAGTTTTTGTGACGGATCGACGGAGGAAGCGATCACTATTTATCGCCTTTTCTCCGAAAGGGCGACACAAAAACTGGTCTGACTTTAAAATACAAATATGAATTCATATAAAGGCATACACTGAACACTCTTCTAGACAGGTATGCAACAGTTTATGCTTCTACAGAAGTCTATCAGCGGTAGTAGGGGTATTTAAAGTAGCTCGCTCGCGGGTTTCCCCCAGAAATCGGGTCATTTTTTTAAAAGGCAACGCAGATTTAAGATTTTTGACAGTCCCGTGACTTATTGACTTTTGTAGAACAAATACAAATACAAAGTATATTAACACACTGAAGGATTGATCTAAAGTAATTTCTGCATAATAGTGAAACAACGCTAGTAATTTATTTTAACATAAAATCGTCATAAAGCGTCAGTAACGGCTCATTACGTCACGCCAATCTTGTATTTTACGCCAACGTTTCTCCTGTTTTTCCCACTTCAAAAATGTTTCGATGGAAAAGTTAGACGGTGATCCCATTTTTTTATTTGATTAAAATGCTTTAAATTGGTTCTTGATTCCATTGCGGTTTTTAAAAAATTCTCTCGGGCCGTTTTGTCCCAATTGACGCTAAATGTGTCAACTTTGCAGTTATATTTGCTTTGATAATTGTCGCCCGTTCAGGGTTCGTTCCGCACTTTTTCATATTTCTGGCAAAAAATATTAGATATTTTTATTTTTTGGATATGGATGGATAAATGATCCGACATTGCATTTATGAGAGCTAGATTGTTTCGTCATCATATCGGGGGAAAAAACACACGAACATTTACAAAAATAGTTTCCATGGAAATATCGCTTCTCTGTTTTATTTCCACAAAAGTCAGTTAGTCATGGGATTGTCATGCAAAATATATCTAATCTGCGTTGCCTTTTAAAAAAATGACCCGATTCTGGGGGAAACCCGTGACCTACCTTAATGACCTATACAGGCAAGGTGCGGTTCGCAGTCTTTAAAACAATTGAAAGCAGCTGAGAAAAGACCTTTCATTTGATTTAATTTCAGAAAAACAATGAAAAAGGAAGCAATACCATCAGAATAAAGTGTGACACACTTTTCTCCACCATTTATATCATTTGGCTGACCAGCAGCCCAGGATATGAAGTCAACAATGGTGCCATCTGTCCAACTGTTCAGTAGATATTGTGTCAAATTAATGATATAAAAACAGCAGATAAAACATTAGCTGAGAAAAAAGATTAGATAAATAAGCAACTTCCCTTGTGAACCTGTGATTATCTTGATAATATCTATGGAAATTATCGTAACAATGACGATATCTGTAGAATATTAAATTTTGAAATATTATTGCACATATTATTACTATCTTTTAAAGTTCAGTATGACTTTAAAGATTGAATATTGCAGTTAATTACAGAATAGGAGATAAAATACCGATGAAACAAATAAAATGTATTTCAAATAGTTTATTATTTATACTTTAAAGTGACATTATGCGCATTTTTTTCAAGTAAAGATCCAGCTGAAAATGGTGTGTGTACAAAAGTGTAGAGGAAATAATAACTTTTACCCCAATACACCAAACCCTTCCCCCTACCAGTATGAAAAAATAACTTTCAAAATATTGATTTTCTTATTTGACTGGGAGAGTCAATTTAAGAAAAGAACAACTGCATGCAGGAGTTGCTTCCCTTCCACTGCCGAAATCTCTACCAACATCAACAACGACACATTCAACTATCATTTTATCAGTCCGATTTTTTTATATCTAAAGCACCAACTTCAAATACTAATGCGGCATAATCATTAATTTAACACATTTAAATGCACAGCAACCAAAAATTGCTTTTATAAAACTGTCACAAAAATACACTTTGTGCAGTAATATGCGCATAATGTCACTTTAATGTTTATTTATCTGAAAAATAATAAAAAATCATATTTCAAAACTGCAGTTATTTTGACATATTTCATGAAACGATACATTATATATAAGTTGCCTTATTTTCTTAGTTAAAAATTTCATTATATAAAAGACAATGAACGTCCGTTCGACCTTTCAGGAATGACAGCACGATTTTACATCGTAAGTTAAACAATCAAGCTTACCTAAAACGGTTGTCTAGATCGAGGTCATTTAATCCAATCCAATCTACTCCGCCCGACTTTGAACTCTGTAAAAGAACAACAAGATGTCAAGTAAAAGTATCAAATCACACTGAATGTTAAGAAAACGTGAAAGGAAATAAGTTATCAGCCATTCCTTTTATCAGATGATAACAAGAATGCCAAACTGTCACAAAACGCCTAGAGGTGTATTGAGTAATAATAGAATAACGTAGCCGGTTATCAAACTTGGCCAGGGCATTCGGTCAATAAACATTCTGGTCAAATTAAGCGAAGACTGCAAGAAAATTGTCAGTGTTAGAGAGCAGACAAGCCTAATTCTATCAACATGATCGATATATCATGCCAACAAACATTTTGCCCCGTTCGCTGAAGATCGGATGAAAACTGTTCGTCTTAGAGAACGGACAAGGCTAATTTGATAAAAAAAATAATTCAAGCGCAATAATCCAGGAGTGCCTGGGCAATTTGTCTGGTTATCTAACTTGGCCGATATACCATTACAACGATCATTTCGAACAGGTTTGGTTTGGTAAAGATCGGATAAAACTATTTGGTTAACAGAGCAGTTCACGCCGCCGCCCAGTCCCGGTCAAAGGATTTATTTTCAGAAATAAAACTACTTTTCATTCGTGTATTTATCTATAAGTTTGGCATGAATTCTTTTTTCATACAGTAAAGATTAGTGGTTAACCTACATCTTAAAATTATGAAGGTTAATGAGGATTGTGTTACCATTTTAATTATCAAGATTATGATTATATTTACAATAAAGATATTGCAAAGTATTCCCCCACGCAATAATTGGTTACTCTTATACTTATTCAAAGGAAATACAATAGATCAAAAGATAATACAATAGATCCAAAGGTAATACAATATATCCAAAGAAAATACAATAGAACCAAAGGAAATGCAACTTTAATTTGACCTTAAGGATACGTACCAAACTAGTTAGAAATAGTAACTCCTCTGCAGTGTGAATACTTGCTAGTTCACTGCCTCGTCTTTCACAGGCGACCTTGGCATCATGCCATGTAACTTGTATATTTGTTCGAAGCAAATAACAAAAATCTCCTAATTTGACCCATCCGTCATCTGGATTGCTGTCATCACAGGCTAGTAAATTTCAAGTAAAAAGCTTGATATGAGGGAATCTTCAACAACAGCATGTGTTATTTTTTGTGATTTATACGATCATCAACGTTTTGTTATTTTTTAAGTGAAGAGGTAAGCATTTTAAAAATAAATCTACAAACTTAAATGTCTAAAAAGCAACATCTCTTGGCATAGAAGCTTATAATTTTAAAACAACGCTTTTATGTTTTACTGTTGTAAGACTTATTTTAGATATTTTGTGTACCTAATGATATCGGATACTCATATTCGAGTGTATTGGTAAGAAAACATATTTACCTTCGACAGTTCCAATCTCATGTGGATCTTTATTTACTTCTTTTCCTACAATAAAACAAGATATCCTTGCGCTATTTAAGGTTTTACATATCCTTAATTACGTCTGAGTATAAATTGGCATTGTAGATTTGTTTAACAATATAACCAACTAGATACTGCTAAAATGCTGGTTTTAGTTTCATTTGAATCTTGTAAATAAATATATACGTATACCTTGAAGACGTTATTTTCATACCTCTTGGTATTTTGCAAATATAACGCTTTGCGGTATTGCAACCAGCGTCATTCCAACGTTTAACATTCGGTATAAGTTCAGCACAATCTTCGTTTCCGTTTGCATTGTTTGGTTCATACGCATTCCATGACAGAAAGTCTACGGGGGACTCATCTTCCCAAACAAAATCTGTGAGTTAAAAGCATACATCAACAAAATCTGTGAGTTAAAAGCATACATCAACAAAAGCTGTGAGTTAAAAGCATTCATCAACAAAATCTGTGAGTTAAAAGCATACATCAACAAAATCTGTGAGTTAAAAGCATACATCAACAAAATCTGTGAGTTAAAAGCATACATGAAGTTGTTCTCTTAGACATTTAACATTTGATTAACGCCTAAACAATAAGACTGTGTTAAATTCTGATATACATGTATAACTAGCATTTTGTATGTTAAAAATAGTAGGTAATATCACCTATTCGATTGGTTGATATCAACATAAACGATTTATTGTTTGAATGAACTAACTGATACTTAACTTACTTTTCCTTTTAAAAGACGATATCACCTTTTCAAAAGGGTGATATCACCTATGTAATATCACCTTTTTAAATGGGTGATATCACATGTTCAAATGCAATACATGAAATCACCATAACAAATATTTGATATCACCTTTTTGAATAGATTTGAATAGGTGGTATCACCTATTTGAATATGTGATATCACAAAAGTAGATTACATAGTAAAACATTGACCCATATATATCACATATCGGAATAGGCGATCTCACATATCAGAAGTAATTGTTGATATCACCTACTCGAAAAGTGGTGTCACTTACTGTGACAATTAGACAAACTATACTGCAGAAACTGAAGTTGGAACAATTTAATGATTTTACGTCACAAACGAATCTCTTATGGGGTTTTTTAAGTTACAGAAAAATATTTGTAATATGTAAGTAAAATGTAAGAAATATTTAATTTTGTTGATTGGCCTTAAATAATGTAAATGGATCATTTTGAGAACACCCCTTCATTTTGTCCATCCTTCGATGTCCAACCTCACATCGGGTATCCGCCAACACATGTCTATCATAAGGAAGTAGATAAATTACACTTACGCTTTTGTAAATATATATTAGGAGTAAAAACACAAACTCCTACCTTTGCTGTATATGGCGAACTTGGTCGTTTTCCCTTATCAGTTATTTGTAAGGAAAGAGCTGTTACGTTTTGGTTAAAGATGGTGAAAAATAATAATGAATTACCTATTTACCATATATACAATGATTTGTGTAATAATGTTACCACTGCTTGTTGGGCAAGCAGAATAAATTCCATCATAGATCATCTTGGTTTTTCAAATATAAGACTGTACTTTGACCATAGAGTAAATTATTTAAATTCGTTAAAAGCAAAGATAAGGGACCAGTTTGTTCAAGAATGGAGTGCATGCATAAATGTTATGCCGAAATTACATTGGTATTGTAAATATAAAACTGAATTCTGTTTTGAAAAATATTTAGATAAGGTATCAAGTGAAACCCTTAGAAAACAGTTGACTAGTATACGGTTAAGTTCACATTGTTTAGAGATAGAATTTGGTAGATATAATAATGTAGCTAGAGAAAATAGATTATGTAAATTATGTAATCAAAATGTTACAGAATCGCAATATCATTTTATATTGTGTTGCCCACTATACAGATGTATAAGAATGAAATACCTAGGTCATTGTTCATGGCCTAGTCTGCAAAAAAATAATTCACTCATGTCATCTAAAAGTAAAAAATGTATGTTTAATCTTGCAAAATTTATTAAGGACGCTTTACAATAACGCAAAAATACTCTTGAAAATGTCATTGTCTTCTGATCGCATATGTATGTACTGATATGTTCTTTATTATTTGTGTGTATGTTTACTTTCATGTATGTATTGACTTTGCCATAAGTTATTCTCTTATGTTTGTAAATGGCCAAAGGCAAATGTATTGCTGATTGCTAATAAACTTGATTGATTGATTGTTAAAAAATCATATTATAATTTCTAATTATTATTATTATTATTATTATTAATATCATTATTATGATAATAATAATAAAATTATTATAATTATTATTATAATTATTATTATTATTATTATTATTCACCTCCTTCAATATGTGTGTCTTGCAGTCCAATCCAAAACACGTCGAGGGTATCTGCCCTGAAGATAGAAATGCATTTTTGATTTCGAAAATCAACCGTCAAAACAGAGCTTTAATAGCCTTTACCATTGCATTTAAAATCATTACAGTTGCTTAAATTATCATGGAACAAAGATGATACCATAGCTTTAAATGAAACAGTTTTAGATATACTTCATAAAACCTATCGTGGTAAAACCATTTCTGACTAGTGAATAACGTTTTATGTAGGCTCATTAATTAATCATGTGTACTTTACAGGGGAAATAACTATAGGAATTTCTGAAAGCCGTCGTTTGAAACAGGATAAAAAAATCTGTTTTAAAAACCTGGAGATTCTGACAATTACATTTATCCATCTAAAAATCATAAACTGTTGTGATCACTAGTTCCAAATGATTATAAATTCAATGAGAAACAAAATAAGAACAGCTGTTTAATTGAAGTGGACTTCTTACATGTCAGAAACAGCTGTGTTTTCCTCGAAGTCGTGGATGCTGACCAATGAGCTGCCATAGTGTGTACAGATTTCTTGAGCAAGTTTCCATGGCTGTTCTTCCTCAGATACCTACCAAGCAAAATCACGTAACGCACGCGATCAGACAGTTTCCAAACTTTCCAAAAGTAACGAAAGGAGATGTATATATACTGTGTCTTTTCAAACAACATTCCATCAAATTTCCTTCCTCGAAATTAAGTAACTTTGAAACATATTTTGCTTTAGACAGAAAGGATTTCTCAATACTAAAATGTTTTGTCATATGAGATATACAGTATGGTATTTTCTTTTGTCTGTGCTTATAACATGAATATATAGTAATGAAAAAAACTATTCATTTTGGAACATTTTCCTGCACTCAGATACTAAGAAAGTATGCTGATTGTTGGTATAACACTTTACGTTGTTGCTGTTGTAATTGTTGGTCATGTTGGATGAGTTTAACGCCCTATTTATTTAACCACATTTCAGTCATTTTTTACAAGCGGGCAGTTTACCTAACCACAGTAGATCCCTATTCTCCGTAAGAAACTGTCAACTATCTCATAGAGATATGGTCGGTAGCAGGGATTAAACCTATGACTCCCAATCTATGTGAGGTTACACTGATTTCAAGTCAGCGGCTCTAACCATTCGACCACAGGGCTTAAATATTAAACAGTTAAAATTAACATTAACATTATATTAAAGTTGTTAAATTTTCCTTTCTTGTTATTATGTACATTTATACGGAACAATCCATTTTCCTGTGTAAGTATGAAAACAAAACTTAAAACTTAGCTTGTACATATTGTTTCTGCAAAAAAAAAAATAGTACTACAATATTTTAATAAACACATACTTTTCAATAGTGATCTAATATATTAATATCTTACTCACTTGTCATTGATTTTCCTTAATAAGATATTTAACATTTGTGATCAAGAGTCAAAGCACTTTCTGTTGTAGACATTTAATTATCTTTACTTTTTGTTATCAAATAAAAATATGTCATAGCCGTTTCAATTGATAATCCTTAACTAATTTTGTGAATTGTAAATCCAACCTTATAGCAATATTGTCCGTATGATTGCCACGTGTCTGCGCAATCCGGAAGTGGTGCTGTCGATGACAATGTCGTTGTTGTTGTGACTGTAGTAGTGAAACCTTCTCTTGGTATTTGGCAGATTGAGGGTAACTTCAATGAACAATCCGAGTACAACTTCCACAAACCTACCGGTTTATATGTTGCCATTGCAAAACAACCATCATTCACCTCGTCAACTTCAAAGAATAAACAATAATGAGCATATCCATTAAGGGCAATTACATGTAAGAATATATCCATTAAGGGTAATCATCTGACAGAAGGAAACATCTAGGCTCAGAATCATAGGCAAGTGTTTTCTAACCTTTCTTAAACTGTACGCTTATCAAACAATTGAAAGCATATTATACGTTTTGAAAAGTAGTTGCTCATCAGCACTAAATGGAGAAATAATAAAGAAACGTTCATATTTGTGCCTTAAGCAAATGTGTCTCATTTCATAGTGGATACAAAAATACAAACATTCTATTCCGGAAAGATTAATACCTTTCACCGTTTTATCAAAATGTGTCATTGTTAACTTTGTTTGTTTTCTTCCGTCCCACGTCCAGTTTCCACCAGAAACTGTGAGACCTATCCAGAAGTCTTGTAGTAGATTTTGTAATTCGCTTGCAACAAAAGCTTGTGTGTATCTGTAATTATATGCAAGATAGATAAATATATGCGAACTTCCACTGACGATATACCTAGTATTGATGATGTTTTACCACCTGATGACGTTATACCACGTAGTGATGACATTACGCCACTTAGTTATGATCACATGCCACGCTACGTTATTCCGCGTAACGATGACGATATACCAGCGATGACGTTAAGCCACGTAGCCACGTAAAGATGACGTGATACCGCGTACCTATGACGATCAACAAAGTGGACCATCGTAACTTGGGGTGTAACTATCGTAACTTTGCAATACCATCTATTAACTAGTACGAAAAAAAGCGAAATTTCTAATAGAATAGCGTAATATTCTTAAGCCGGCAGGACTATTAAATTTCCTAAAACAGTAAGTATTACTCACATGTCTCCAATATATGTTAAATGTCCACCTAGCGTATTGCAATTGTCCTGAGCATCAGACCAACTTTTCTGTTGCTTTACGTAAACGTAACAGTATGCGCCATACCCATACCCATTTTCCTGTGTATAAACAAGTAAGACTGAAAATACAGTTTGTCTACATATCATTTCTGTCACAAACATAAAAAAGTGCCCAAATAATTGTGACCAAGACATATACAAGTACCGGTGTTATATATCCAACTAATACAGATCTTTTGTACCTGTTAGTGTTACATAGATCGTTGTTTATTCCTATAGTTTGCAGAGCAACGCAATTTTGTAAAGCTTGATAAAGTCATTTGATTAACATCTATACACAGATTACTTCACAATTCATTAACTATAGAGAATTGTAGCATGAGTTACGAGTTGACCGTGTGGCACTTACCATTGAACATCCAATTTGGAAGGGTGACATTGTTGTGATTGGAAGAATCATCTTAGCTTGTTTACATATAAACCCTTGCAGCGGGTCTGTACACTGTCCGTCATTCCATTTTCCATTCTGTTAATTAATGCAATGAAAAAAGTATCATTTTTGCAAATAACCACTGCAAAGATTAATCACTACAAATTACTACCCACTGCAAATAACTAATCTTTGCACATTACTGATGCAGCTCATAAGCGTATCAAAACACATCATTTTCTGCTAAACTTCATTTATAATTAACGGATCTGATAATTTGTCTGTTTCTTAAAAAAGGAAGTACATGTACATCACACATTACGACATAAAACATTCTTGGAAACT
Source organism: Saxidomus purpurata (assembly GCA_022818135.1). Classification (NCBI taxonomy): domain Eukaryota; kingdom Metazoa; phylum Mollusca; class Bivalvia; order Venerida; family Veneridae; genus Saxidomus; species Saxidomus purpurata. The sequence goes on along the minus strand of JAFMSR010000016.1, from coordinate 31,808,320 downwards.
TATACATCAAACACGGGCGATAATATCTTACCTGAATAAACATTGCTACACAGCTTCTTGGCTGAAGATTGAACCAGACAGGTTGATGACTGTTCCAGTGTGTAAACCGTACATTACTGTGGTCAGACCACGTGTAACTTTGATCCATTCCGCTACTCTGTAATCCTATCCAATAGCCTCGTTTCGGAGCTAGCAAACAAAGGGAGACACTAAACAATGCGACCTTATCAGCTTTAAGTGTGAAACAATTTCCGCCAATAACTGCGTTTATATTTTTCAGTGAAAATGGATTAATTAAAGACAAACAAGTCAATAATTATTTTCTTGCATATCGGATCCGCATTTCCGGTGATTTAACTCGGTCTCGAAACCCCTGTGTCAGACAACTCTCGTGAATTACTTGTGACGTAACTTTAGAAATATTGTTACGTCACTTTCACAAACAAATCATCTGCATATATTGAATAGTAAATGTGACCTTTAGAGTGTTAACAGGGAGTTTCTTTTATTTAACTTTCTGACCTATTTGTTTATCCAAGGTAACTCATATTCAAACCTGACTTAGAAATCATCCTGACAAACATTTTGACCAATTTTTATAATGATTGATCAATAAATGTGGCTTTCAGCGTTTTTCTTTGTTTGACCATGCAACCTTGTTTTTTTCCCTTAGTAACCAAGATTCTGACATAGGCTAGAAATCATTGAACAAACAATCTGACCAATTTTCATAATGCTTGGCTAATAAATGTGGCTTTTAAATTGTTTACAAGGTTTCTCTTTGATTTGACTGTGTAATTTAGTTTTGGCCCCCGGTGACCCAGGTTGGAATTTGACCTAAAAATCATTATGGCAAACATTCTGAGCAAATTTCTTGGTGACTGGTCAATAAATGCGGCCTCCATAAGGTTTTTCTTTTATTTGATCGTGTGACCTAGTATTTTGGTACCGTCTGACCCAGATTCAAACTTGGCCCAGAAATCATACAGATAAACATTCAAACCAACTTCGTGCTCATAACGCGATACCTCCTTTCTATGACTTAGCCACTATAAAATATTGTAAATGAAGTCTAAAAATGATTAAGTATGCCGTTTAAATGGCGGATACAATTTACTTATTTCTCTTTTGAATTGTTTAAGTCTTTTTTCAAATATGTTAGTCGCACTGCACCTCCTTCACATACGCCGCATGACTGTGCACAGTTTGGTATCATCCATGCAGGGTTCTTATCACATTCTCCCAGTCGCGTCCATTCCAAACACTTACTGCTACTGTGGTACCTATTCACATTTGAAACAAGAGAAGGTTAATAATATGTACTGAATGCAATAATAAATACTTGTAGTAATACATAAGTAACAAAGTGAAATAGATTATTTAACCAGTTTTCGTAGAATAATACTTAACTTGATTTTACATATAACACCGATGTACATGTGAAAGTATACGTACATTGTATTTGCAAAAAAATGTAATACAAATTATAATTACATGTATATATTACATCACGTAGATCTAATGTATCAACTTGTAAGTATTCTACTTCACGTTGAAACCAGGAATTTGGTCATACATGACAAACAAAACGTGTTAATATTTACTTGTCCCTGCAGTTATGCATGCAGTGTTTGCAAGCTGAATGACAATGTGTGGCCATCCAGACTGGGTTTCTGTCGCACTCCCCTCGCTCTGCCCAGTTGTTACACAGGGTATCATTCCATGTATTAAAGCAATATGTGTCTGGTAAAAGTAAATATTTATTAGTATATTCTTTGCAAATTTGTGTATATCACAATGTCAAGTTTTGGCAAGGCTTTTAGCAAAATAGGATCTGGCGAAGCCGTATTGAGTAAAAATCAATCGTTTGTGTCTAACCTGCAAACAATATCAAAATGTAGGTATTTTAGGAACACGTAACTATTTTATAAGCTTGATGCTGATTGAATGAAAGGCATTGATATGCGTATACAAAGATGTAATCGAAATGGAAGAAGGACTCGGTTACATTCGGAAAAGGAAAATGTAAAGTTAGTATTTTGTCATAGAAGAAGGACCAGGGCATTTTTCCGTATATTAAAATAAGAAATTAATGTGTTTGTGTAAATTTTAAAAGCGACGATAGCATTTGTAATGAACTCAATACGAGTAACATTAACTTACCATAGTATTATATATAGAGAGTGTACTGAAAAAAAAGTTACCCCATTTTACGCAAACTTATTTTGAAGTCTTCTGTAATGTAGTCTAAACAACGTATACTTACCTTGTGGAAGCTGACTAAATAGAAATCTTTGTTCATCGGCGTTGGCAATACTTGCAAGTTCTGCGCCTTCTTTGTGGCAGTAATTATTAGCCTCATTCCAGTCCTTCTGCTCCTGAACCACAAGAAAACACGAGTCGCGATATCCCAACCAGCCTGCACCTTCACAACCATAGTACTTGTCACCTTCAATCACAAACTAGCATGTGTATTTCATCCTTATTAACTACATGTCTAAGGCAGTAACAGTACATAGAAGCGTCTAGATTACTTCTTTACACAAATGTAAGGCAAACAAATGTTTGCTCATATCTCATTCTTTCTAAAACAGACAGAAGTAAGAGATGTACTGTTTAACGGGTAGGTAGATAGGTAGGTAGGCCTTGCCAAACCACGACATGCACGACAAGTAAGGTAAGGTAATGTATGTATATAAATTGACTACGACAAAGTGAGATTTATCGACCCTATGTGTCTTCGCCTTCGGCGACACAGATACATGCTGATACTATATTTAAATCTCCGCCGACAAAAAGGGTTGTATGTATACTAAAGTTTTGTTTCTAAAAAGATAAAAGTTTAGCTTTACCACAAGCCGTAGTTCTATATTACAGGGGGTAGGACGTTAAGTGGTTGCTGATTCACTTTAAGCGAGATTTTCGGTGTATGATCGCAAAAATGGCGGACTGACGGTTGATTTTTTTATCTCCGTGTTAGCATTTTCACCTGGTAAGTAGTATAACATGAATATTTCTGGCAAATGTTTACCTTACCTAAATAATCCTACGACCTGAGAAAAAGTCCGAGAGCATTGGGTGAGTAAAATGAGTTATTCAAAACAAAACCTAAGTAAATACCTTTTGGAATTCTCCAGCTAGCATCAGTATACTGCGCAGTACCTACTGACACATACTTGATGTCATTAATTTGCCCGCTGTAAGTAAGGAAGACATCGTTTCCTACTTCATCGGACTTCCCCACTAAGATAGTCGTTCTATTCCACGATATCCAAAATGACCTGTGAATATTTTTTTGTGATATATTACACACTATTCCTTACATCATTCGTTAAAATGACAAAAGTTTCATAATCATGCGTATTTGAGTATATGTGTTGCACAGAAATTTCGTTTGAATGTGTTAAAGTCCCAGGAGCACTCATATATGGAATAATCAATTTACGGATAGAATACTAGTAATGATGCAATTATGTTCTATTATTCTAAAACAACATATACCTTTTTCATACTTTCCTCGCTACGTTGTTAGACATGTGTTTCTTATTTTTGCAACATCATTGAAATAAATATGTACAACAGTATATATATAGAATGTACCTTCGATTTAAAAAGCAATGTTAGGAATGTTTTTCGTACAAATATCGGTAAATTTTGCCGGTAAGACACTTGTACATGTACGTTTATTTACTTCCAGAGCGTTCCTTGAACTTTAAATATATTCAAGTAACGGTAGAAGATACGAGGATACTTTTCATTATATTAATAAGATCGGTAAGTAAATACTAGTACATTCAGTCCATAATACTTAAACGTTTTCAAGTTAATCTGCACATATTAATATTTCACAGGAGCTACAAATAAGTACAAATAACTTATTATGATAAAAAAGTAAGTAGCTTTTAATACACACGGAGCATTATATCAGTCATTTGACGTGCAGTATAGAATTGTTCGAACACTAAAAATTGCCCAATCCTGCAGAACAACTGACTGTTTTGGTATACTTTTTATTAAATACATTTACCTTACGTCGCGTGAAAAAAAACAACATGTTTATTACAGATTTTACAATAACTGATGTTCGTCTGTGTTAAACTTATAAACGGAACGAGTCATGTATACAACGCTTTACCGGATCCTATTTCTCAATTTCACAATCAACACAGAAGATCTGATCACGCTGATAAACTGACTGAATAATACAGTATTGATAGTTGTATGTACACCTCCTTGTAGACTTATAATATTCTATTGAGATAGAAGGCTTTTTTCTCTTGAAGATTTTTTTCTTTTAAGAAAAATATCTCTATCAAAAATTTGTCTCAATCAAAGCTCATTTTAGAGTCAAGGGGAGGAGAAATTGTGAAGATGTTGTAAAATGTCCAGAAAAGACAGGAGGTAATGCCTCTAACGACTGATGCCAGACTGACCTCACTCCACTGCTGTAAATTTTCGTGCCAGTTTATCGCAATGGTTTTGCTTTACAATTTAATTTAGTTAAAGTATCCGAACCTGAATTCATATTGGGACAATAATCCAGACTCTTGATGATAATTTATAACATCGGCACGGCTTATTGTTGACTTCGTTCCACCCCATCCGCCAATGATCACTAGATAAACATTTGCACTAAAGTCTGTTTTTTCGTTCTGCAACAAAATATGAGCGTCGTGTTTGGTCCTCACAGAAAATGTGAATGTATCTACAGGTCTCACTCCCATCTCGTAAAGGTCATGTGACTTGAAGTCAGGTGTAAAAGCTTCCGGTTTTTGGTAGATCTCTATTATCCCCGTCTCTATAAAAATGCAAAAAAAGATGGCGGCATTATAAATTTAAGGACTCATTCTGATCAATCAATGCTTTCGTGAACTCATCTCAAACTTGTTAACCTGGTAAACTAAACCGTGCAAGATAAAATGAACAATATGTTGCCTCATTTGGGACTTTTTTGAATTTGTTCTTTACATACGGAGTTGTCCATACAGCATTTTCATATTAAATAAAGAAGGAAAAAACCTCCGGCCGAGAAATATTGTCATATACAGAGCTCACTGTAATTATAATGCGTTATGATTTATATCTAAGAAATAAAATAATTTAAAAAATCGCACCTTCAATATCAGGCCTCGGTCTTGTTGGTGTTGTTGTTACTTCTGTGTCAACTGTAAGTATAATCAATAGACATTTACATGTACGTTTATAACTATCGATGTATGTTATGTTCTGCAGTTAACAATGGTACCCGGTCATTATGAGGTAAAATAGGCTTTAATTAAACCGCAAGAGAAGTATCAACATGAAAGTAACTTAGGGCAAATTTTGTCTTATTGTAAATTTTTTATTATGTTAGAATCATAACACAGTAAAGAATATATATTACCATTTATATAGTGTCTAAAATGTATTAAGCAGCGTTTTGTGACTTCTGTGACTTGTGACAATGTATGATGAAATTACGATTTTGAAGTTTTGTCAAACAGATTTATACTGCCCATTAACATCGCTACAAATTTACTGAATCTTGCTGCTTAAGTGATTGGCTATTGACATTACTGAAAATAAACAAGCCCTCTTGTATTCATTACATTTATAACTTTATAACTAAAAATCCGTACATAGCCTTATATTTGTGTCAAATGCGTTGTTTCATTTATATCTTATACTATTGGTTCATTTAAGAATCTATCAGATATGTTTTGTCCGATACTTTGGATTCCTATGAATCATGAATGTTGCATGGTCTCATACTTTCTTTGTACAGATAAATACTTCTGTATTGTACTCGTAGCCCCTAATTTCAAGCATGTCAAACAAAATTGACAACCCAAAATTATTCTAGATAAAGATACTCGCCATTCTTCTTGCATATGTAACCTTTCTTTCCAGAACATTGCAAATCGTTCCATTGTCCAAAGTACTGTCTCTCGCCAGTTACCAAGGCCACACAATCCTCTCCTTCCGCCACTTCTCCCTCTGCGTCATTCGCCATATAATTGTTTGGTTCCCCTTAAAGGTTTATAATTGGAATTTGACCATGTAATAGATTTGTTTGAAACTTTAACATCTGATCTTTCCTTATTTATGTTCACTTAGCTTTCAAGTAAGACTTTCACTGGAGGTTTTTTAAATTTGATTCCTATCCTGGTTGCCCAACCAAGATAGAGTTTTTTTCTAATTTGAACACATACTTTGCCTGCAGAAAGATGTAAATAAGACCTATTATATTATTTTGTGAAATATTTGCATAAATTTATATTTTAGTGGAATCACTGATCAAGTTTGAAAAGATATTATTCCTCCTTTACCTATCTTGGGTGCGCACCCAAGATAGGTTGAAATAAATCAATTCAGAACCTACACGTAGGTTTAAAACTTGCTTTTGGTTCAGAATGTTAAGATTTTGTAAATCTGTCCAATTCAATGTAAAAGTAGAAATTATATTGAAATAAAAAGAAATACTCAACGTTTTAAATCTTTCATATTAAAGGGAGTATCAAATTTCTCAAGAATGTAATTCTGTGGGTCTATCATGTAATGGGTCTTTTTGTTCTTGTTCATCTCTTAGAAACAAAGTGTAGAGAATCTGAATTAACAACTCAGCAGTATTTACATGACTTTGACATCAGCTTCCCCTTACACTTCAGACATAACATGATCATCTCCTAATAAGGGCTAAGTATATCTTATTCGGTAATACCAGTCTATTACCTGGGTGCCTGTACACTCACAGTCTACTAGTACTAAGTATCGTCTATGCATAAACTTTGGTAAGAGAATGACTCGATCTACTTTAATTATCCCTTAAAGAATGTGTAAAACTAAATGCAGAAAGCGCACATAATGGTGCTTCACGTGTGCATATATCTTTAATGTTTTCGATCATTGCGTTAACAGTTTGAATGCTCATATATAAAACTAAATTTACAGATAACATGATGATAGAATTGTGGTATTTTTAGTCTAAAATAATGTTGAATACAGATTTCTTTTATATGTTTGTCACTTCTTCACGATAAAGCATTGTCAGAAAACGATACTTATTTTATGCAATATCATCTTAAAAAATTATACTGTATTATATTGAAAATGTGTGATTCGTTTTAAAAAAAGCAGTGTTTCGCTTGGAAGACATCTTTCTTGGTAATATAAGAACTAAAATTAATTTATACCAAATGATCATTCAAGACTTTTAAAGAATTGTTTGGTATCCAAAGGAATCTCTGTTCAGTTCTGTTATGTTAATATCTATGTTTGAGAAATCATGATCTTCACAAATTCACTATAAAATGCTAAAATGTTCACTTAAAAAGTGATTGATCACTCTATTTGACATCAAACGAATTTTTGTTTATGTTTTCCAATGCAGTTTAATAAATCCAATTACAATAACGTGCACGCGTATTTCTTTGAATCGACAAAAACCAGACCAGATGCAAAACGTGAAAGCACGTATATAGAGAAGCTGTTTATAAATAAATTGCTTAGCTTTACACGTTACATAAAAGTTCGTTTCATATCAATGGGAAAACAGGGCCATGTTTTATCAGAATCGAGCCGCTGTGAGCCTAAAAAGTCGGTAGTTGCGGGCGATTGCCATCCATTTAAGATTCAAAATACACTGATTTGCGTCGAACATAACAGGGTAATATATTCGATTATTTAATTTAAATTGTATATAAAGGCACTTGACGAAAGAATAAAGATATCCTACAACTTCTAAACTTTAGATTTTTAATTTTTTTTTAGTATCAAAATTTATTAGCAAATGTTCTTTATATTTTCCATTAGTATCGGAATATATTGATGTTATTACTTTTAGAACACCTCTAAAATATTCCTAGACATTTGAAAAGTAAACAGCAAACACAGAGAAACTAAAATATACCAAAAGCCCAGTTCAAGTAAGCAAATGGCTTTTCATCCACCCATTTCCAGCCGGACTCAAAGTCAGTATCACTTGCCCCTATCCACATCGCTTCCGGAAGCATCTGAACGCCTTGCAATCTCCCTGCCAATATACGAGCATCTACATGACTCAGCACATAAGAAATATATTGGTAAACTAAGCATCTGAACGCCTTGTAATCTCCCTGCCAATATACGTACATGTACATGATTCAGCACACATGAAATATGCATATATATGTAAACTAAAATTTTTAGCAATTACACACAGACATAATAATGTAAAAACGCGAACTCATGCACATACAAAATGAATTATAATTTCTAGGATGGATAAAATAAAAATGCACAAAAATATTTGTATTGCAACTTAGTGTCAAGTTTGAATGAAATAAGATATAATTATATAGCGATTTTGTTTTCCGAGGAGAAATTAAAGCGACTGCACTCCAAATTCTTAGTAAATTTTAATTTTTTGGTAAAATCAATATATATTCAATTTGTCAGCATCAAGATTATTTTCTTTGTGTTAAGAGCTAAAAATAAAGGTAGAAAAAATATTTACCCGAGCCAGGTTTTGAACTCGGATCTTTGCGCTTACAAAAATTTACGCGGCAACCTACTACACTACCCCGGAGTCGGCTGATTTGATACAGTTAAAAATATTGATATACCAAAGAGCCCACCCCGTTAGTCACGGGGTGATTTTCTACAATAAAAGTAGCAAAACAACACTTTTATTGTTTCTTTTGTTAGAAAACTTGTCACTTATCAAATACAATGCCCCTGATACAGTAATGACAATTGTTTTCTTGAAATTGAAAATTTTCTTTTTTTAGCATTACTTGTCCATCTGGAGTGCAGTCGCTTTAAAACATTCAAATCTCAGATCATCAAAAATAATCTAAAAAGGTATTTTTTGACAGAACGTTCTAATCATTACTAAGAGTTTTTATGTTACTTTTTATTCATATCTCTTCAGCTGAATAAACATTGGTAGCATAAACATGATACATTATACAAATGTATCGCAAAGAAAGTTAATTAGTTTGCATATATGATTTCTTGCATATGAACTTAAACACTTATATAACGAGGGAAACTTTTAATGAACGTTTGGATGACAGATTGTAAGCAGTAGACAAGACTATAAGTATATACCTTGCAATGTTTTACAGGTACGACATAGTATATCCAATCAGATTTACTGTTTCTGTCATCGTTGTATAAAGCCATATATGTATAAGGTTACGTGAAGCGATTTCGTGAAAACCGGACAACATAGATATCAAAAAAGAAAAGTTCGTTTATCCTTTTGTTCTCCTACATGCTCACAGGAGAAAAACAATTCATGAACCCACCAATAATATACGACTGTTCCTGATCCGATACAATGCTGACGAGGTTTCCATCGTCTTCTGAACATTTTGACTGTGCATCTGTCCAACTGGCAAGCTCAATCACAAATTTATAACACAAACCAGAAGATGGATCGGAATCCCAGTCTGGTCCGCACTTTCCTTGACAAGGGAAATCAAATTGTAAGAAAAATATATGATTTATTGAAATGTATTTGTATTTTGCTTATCTTGATAGTAAACTTGCTTTGTAATATATGTCTCAAGAGTCATGCTACGAACAACTGCTTTTATATAAATTTAGCTGATAAGATCAAAAGGGCTGCATCTTTCTAATAAATTAAGTTTTCGAAAGTGTTTGGCTCATGATACGTTTGTTCATTGACGTTGTATGTTTCGCCTAAATTGATCAGATGCAATTGTCATAATCCAAACCCTTACTTAGACACTTGGCATAAGCGTTGATGAGAAACAGCTCGATAACTTGTTTTAATGTATCCAAGGTTTCTCGTAACTTGACCTAAGACACAGTGACCTTAAATTTAAACAGGTCTAAATGATTTGATACATGTATAAACAACTCTAATAAGTCTAAGATCCGTGGCCTAATCGTTGACAATTTTTTCTATCAACGTGGAGCAGCCAGGGGACAGGACGGAACTCAAAGATAGAGCAAATATAGCACGGGACAGCACGGAACTCAAAGACATATACAAATATAGCACGGGAATGCACGGGACTTAAAGAGACTGCATGAAATACCACCTAAAGATTATCGAATAACATTGAGATATCACATAGATATTGTTGCAGTACCTATTACATTTTCCACTGTTGTTCTAGTTGTTATCACAGGAACGGTTGTTGTTGTCGCTGAAGCTTTTGTTGTTGCCGATAATGTTGTAGACGTAGTTGGTTCTGTGAGTCCAACCGCAGATACGCTGGCTTTTTATAAATTGAACGTTAGTCTAAGAATCAAGTTTCCACAGAAGTACTGATTAAAATTGTTCCAATCCGTGAAACATTGTAAAATATTTTAAGAATGATTGAAAGAAAGAATAAATGCATAAATAAATAAAGGGAAAAAATCAAATATCAAATTATTTTAAACTGAAAATAAGTTTTATAGAGACAAGAAGATTATGTAAAAACAAGTGACCCGCCGGCGGTGTCAATTTTGACCAGGGTTCATAATTTTAACAATTTTGGTTGAGGTCCACTTCATAATGCAACATTATATTAGAGAAACTACAGACTGCAACTTGTAATTGGTATATGATGTAGTTACAATTTTTGTTTACCCTTTTCACATATGTAGGGACCTTTGGTATTTACACAGTCCAAATGGGAATTCCAAAGAAAGCCCACGTTATCCAGATAATCAACACATCCTATCAAAGAGCCTGGTCGTCCTGGTGCCCATGCAGTGAATGCCATAGGGGAACCATCTACCCATCGGTAGTCGCCGTGTGTCTTGTCATAACGTGCACCTATCCACATGTAATGTACCCTTGCGTCTGAAAGCAGTTCACATATATTACTCATTTGCAAAATGATAATATTTTGATTCTACATGTCCTTGATTTTCTTATTAGAAAAAAGTAAAGCCATATCTTTTACAAGTTAATAGTCTTCTTCTAGCTTTTACTAGCTTCACAAAGATACATCGGTGTATTTTATTACCGGTGTATATTATTACCGTTTTGTCATTTTTTGTAAAATAAATCAAACTGCAAGACAAAATGAAACAGCACACGACATTATTAATCTGTAAAGAAAGTACACAGTTTACCTCCGATACATATAGTAAAAAAAATCTAAAACTGGATGCTACTCAAAAATGTAAATAGAATATCTAGTGATATCTTTTTGGACCCTTGAATAATACTTCATATTACACGACGTTACAATAACTTGAAGCCGGTCACTAATATGGACAGGGTTTTCTAAAAAATGGCAATATGATAAGATTAGAATTCAAATTCTAAACTAAAAGCAAAATTAAAAATAAAAAACAAAGATCTATTAACAGTTTTGTATTGCCAAAACATGCAACATTTAGAGTATTAAGCGTTTACTGTGATACAAAACAAAAACGTTTGACGGAAACTGCAAATATCTGACCATTTAGATGCAGGAGTTGTTTGCACATTATAATTTACCTATAACCTTTTGTCTAATGAAATTGTGTTCTTTTTCATTATCGACTATTAGTAGTCTTGCTCCTTCTGATTCACAGTCAGCCTGAAATAAATGTTTAACGTTCTGGTGCTTATAATACAAATTTTCTTTCCGAGTCACTACTGGGGACATTTAAGGAACTTTCAATTATTTGTTGACATCACGTTTAAAGGTCACCTATACAGATTAGAGGGACATACTCCAGCATACTAGCAGATAATTTATTCTAAATGATTTGAATATATAAACAGTAACTATACGTAAAACAATAAATAAATGCGTTTGTCAAGAACACATGTCGAAAAAGGCTTCATTTGTGCGCAAAACTCAAGTTAAATGACGTTCTGTGAAGAATCGCTATCCAACAACTTTAAATAAAGGGTTAAAGACACTACAACATATCGTCTCATTTCATTATTTTAACCGTATTTGCTGCACTTTTACTGTGAAATTGTAAGGTTTGGTGTCGATTCATGCATTAATGTGCTAGGCTATTTTAATTGGTAAAATTACGCTCTGCAGTTGAAGATGAGTTTAGAGACGTTACTACCCCCACTTAAATACCTTCACAGAAAAATGAATTGAGCTGTATAAACTAAAGTCTTCATAAATCATCATCACAGCTCTACGACACAAAACGGAACGACGATCCGCTGCATTACTTTGAAACGGTATACGTATATTCCTATGAAGATATTTGCCATTCTGGACGGCACGATATAAATGAATACTTGTTTGACATGGGTAAAGAATTGTTATTAAGGCACTTTATTATCTTTTTGTTTTCATAATGAAATTTCTTGAGGCACAACGAAGCGAAAGACAATACGTGAAAGCGTCCTGGCGATCAACAAGCAAAAACAATCGCCGTTTGTTACTTCTTTGACCTTTGATATTAGGAAAAACATACTGTTTGGTATAAATGCATTTAATCATATGTATAAACGATACAACACTAAAAACTGGACTGTGATCTTGATAACAGAAGTAGTGAAACAAATCACGGAACGTAACACTATAACTATAAAAAGCTGTTTTTCCAAACCTTTGCGTCTACCCAACCTCTGTTAGTTAACGAAAACAAATAGCAATTGTTTTCAAACTTCTCCCAACCGGCAGCGCAACCTGAAATAATCAAATAAATATTCAAGGTATTTTGGCAGATGTATCAAGGTAGAAAAATAGATCACATCTCATCAACGTAAATGATCGAAGTATCACACGAACATATCTCAACAAAATCAAATAACCGTTTCTATATAGTTCAGTTGCGTAGGTCATATAAAACAAACAAAACAATTATAGGAAGTCTGAAGTTCAAAACATGATAAAATGAGATTTGCATCTTACATATTGCACCAAATAACGTAATATTTGGTATACATGTTTAAAATGCATATAAATGTATACAAATTCTGAAAAAATCAACACATTATGATTAGCAGGAGGCGCCGTAGAGAAAAGTTATCCATCCTTTCCGTGCAAAAAATAATAATAATTACGTAAGATTTGTTAAGTAAATAAAACAGCTACGTGTAGTTTTTTAGAACATATCTGTTTTACTGTAAATTACTTTCACTATACAACTGATAATGCTATTCCGTTTGGAGTCCCGAGTTACAGTCATAATTATTGAATTACGTCTCCATCCTTTTTCAATAGGAATATCACATAGAAAACCTTATTTGTGCAACGGAAAGGCCACTAATGATTATCCATTGATTCGTCACTTTGATTTGATTTACACTCACTTTTAACTATATTAAGTGATGTCATTCCAATACATACACGATAGGTATTGCCAATAAAACAGCAAATTACAAGAACCATCGCCAAAGGCGCTTAATATACCCCTCCTATATTATGAGTACCTCTTGTACATTTACTGTTTAGTTCGTACAAAACATAGGAGGTATTGTATCCACAAGATCGTGCACGCGATATGTACTATATAGCATATCCTACAATTATTAAGAGCCACACCTCTGATAGTATTTGTGACATCGAGAAATTCTTCGCTTCCAACGCAACAGGTGTAGTAACAGTGCTAAGGTAGAACCCTTCTGATGCAAAACTGTGGAGGAGTTGCGTTCATCAGATTGTGTACGTTATATGTACAATATGGCATATTCTTAAAAACAACTAAGGACTATATCTCTTCTGTGACAGTAATAGTAGCATCTACCAATTATTCTCTTCATGCACATATGCTCATCTTGTGTAATTACTGTGACTAGCTAGAAAGCACCAAAACTGTAGCAAAAGTTGCATGTACACGATTGTATTAACTATATCTTCTCTAATGCATATTCTGGCAAAAATCTAAGGGTCATAACTCTTGACAGTATTGTACTATCGACACATTTTTGTCGTAGAATCTTTTGTATTAACAGTGCCAAGCTGAAAAAAGCTTCTGATACAAAACTGTGGGAGGAGTTGCGTCCAAAAGATTGTTTGCACTATAAATTATGTATTATTTAGCCTATTCTGTAAATTAAACTAAAGACCATAACTTCGACCGTATTTGTGATAGCGACAAATTCTTTGTTCCACGCACATCTGTACATCATGTGTAGTTGCTGTGCCGAGGTAGAAGGTATTTGATTCAAAACTGTGGATGAAGTGGCATCCACAAGATTGTGTCTACAGACAGACAGACAGACATACAGACAGACAGACAGACAAGCTAATTCCGACATATATTTGTACTCCCTTCTTTCCAACTTCGTTGCACAGGGGGGCATGATAAGTGGGATTCTCGATTTAACCCCGCCGTGTCTGGACAAAATACATATAAAGCAAATAGGGATCTCTCTACATAACTGAAGAAAATGTCTTAGCTTGTTAGGGTATGTATGAAACTGTGTCAAATTTCTCAGATATTCTGTTTTTGGTTTAAAGGTATTTTATATTTATTATTCCGGTTAGCTGCCAAAAGAGAAAATATGTTTGTACATGCTTGTTATACACAGCAGATTTTCAAAAATGTTGGAGAAACCTGTCGCCTTTTATTGTGTAAGCTATAAGAAACTTATTTATGTTGATTGTTTTATATTCATTTTTTAGCATTTAATTTGATTAATGATTCTGAAGAACAAACATAGATCTCTTATACATACTCTTAATAGCACAGATATATGCATATTTGTCCTCACAGAAATCATCCTGCAATAGGCCTAGTGCATTAGCAATACCATTAACCACTACCATAGCACAGTGCTGATTGGATTTCCAGTTATTCGGTTGATCTGCAAATAAACAAATTTGATCAGTCCAATTCGCCAGGTATATTTTGGACTTTCGTCCTCAAAGATTTCACCCGTTTGTCAAATGCGTATCTAAAATGTAGTTGTATTTAACAGGTGATTTGTATGTATATTTCTATAAAACAGAGTTTACTTATTTAGTTGTAGGTAAAAGTAAATACACTCAAGGAGAAGTCTGATTTACTAACCTTATCACAATCAGTACAAAGTGCTCATTGGATAAGTAGAGCAAGAAAACAGAGAAAGAAATACAAATGTAACATTGAAAAGTAGAAATGTACAAATGTATTTATTAGAGAGGGTGAAAGGAAGAGAACTTAAAGTAAAATGACCATTACAATCTTAAGAAACACATATAGCATTGATTAATGTTCTTAGAGGAATATCTGAAAGTTAAAGCGAAAAGGTATAAGAAACTGTTTAACAGTATTACTGACAATGAAAATAAAATATTTTTATCTTCAAAACTTGACAATCCATCAGTACTTGTAAGAGTAGCATTTTTATATGTGTTAAAAGGACTTATTTTGCTTTACTTGACCACACAGTAGTAACATGGAGGACAAACAGACGAATAGAATAATCATAAAAATCATAGCCCAATAGATGTTACAGGTTTTCTTCTACAATATAGCCAAATATGCCATCAGAATTCTTGGATAGAACTAATGAATAATGAAGAAGGGTTATGCTATTCTAAGTAGAACAGTTGGCAGTTGTCCAAACAGTCTTAAACAGAGATATTATGCTATTCTCAATGGAACAGTTGTGTGTTGTCCAAACAGTTTTAAAAAGAAACATGAGAGATCAAACCTGGTGCCCATAGATTATTTATCCAAGTTGTACCATCAATCCATTGGTAGATACCTTCTTCCTGTAGGTCATGAGCCCCTACCCAAACTCCTTTTACTTTAGAGTTTGCTATCAGAGCTAAAACGAAATGAAAATATATTGTATGTACTTATGAGTTTTTACACTTCTGTTCATGTCGATTCAAACTTATTGATTAATCATAGACTCTATAAAATGTAATTGCACGGCATCTTAAAAACTGTATGATCATGATCTTTTTCGCAGGGAAACTGCAATCGCTTACCTTTTATGAAAAGCTGTTCGGTTTTACTGGCAATAGTAGCGAGAATTCCATTTTCCGCGTCACATTTCAACCGAGCATCATTCCATTTAGCTTTATTGTGTTGTTCATATCTGTAACACGTGTCCGTTAGTCCATTGTATACCCATCCATCTTTACACATTTTATCATCTAGAACAGTTTATAGTGTACATCTGCATTACTATTTAAAACAACTATACTTATATAGTATAAAGTGACTGATGCTAATGAATGTGAACTATACAAGAGCGCAATAATATCCTTATATCATTCATCTATGCACTATGTGTCATTATACATTATCAAAAAGTTCCAGTAAAAACAGCGACTGTTGTCTCTGTGAAGGCACGGTTAAAATGGTAGCAAGCACTAAATTTAAGGTTGTCATCTGAAAAGTGCAAAATATTGAACTTTGTTTACAATGACGGCAAACATTGTCATCAATTTTAAACGGTAGCTTCATTGAAAAAGATGCGAAAAATGCGTTACATTTTGGAACGTGTTCGCAAAAACTGTACACATGATCCTAAAGTTAATAACAATTGCTACATCCTCAAAACTAGAAAATAGGTACAAATGTCAAGGTCATCAGTAGTAAGTGTTGAAATCTGTAACAAGACTTACCACGTTCAAATTTCATCACTGTAGCTTCTAAACAAGAAAGTAGACCAAAGGAGCTGGGTCAGTTTTGACCCTGTTGGCATACATTACACAGTCGTGGCAGAAGACCACTAGACACTGCTACATACCACATGTTTAAGCAATTATGGAGAACATTTTCAAAAAGTTTCTTTCATAAGTCTATGTAAAATATTAAACCCTAGGGCGGGACCAATTTTGATCCAAAGGTTATAATTTGAACAATCTTGGTTGAAGACAACAATGTAATGTTTCATATTATTATATTTATTAATTTATATCAAAGCTCTATGTCTTACGGTTTTGGACAGAAATATTTTATTTTCAAATAATTCCCCATGCAATACTGGTGCAAGGCCATTTTTTCACCAACGGGCAAATGGCAGAGGACTACGCGGAAATATTAAGCAATAACTATCTAAGATCAAGGCTTTTTGGTTAAGGTGAAGGACAAGACTTTTAAAACTATTTCCTTATATAAGTCTTTCTTTAACAAGTTAACTCTGGGGCGGGGCCAATTTTGACCAAAGGGGTATAAATTGAACGGTCTTTTTGGATGACTACCAGGTGATATTACATTCCAAATATCTTGGTTTTTTAGTATTTCCTTATAGAAGTGAACATATAACTAGATGCTTACGTGCACCATGTCGAGCCCGCCAGCTGTCAAAAGGACTAACTCCTTACAAAGTAGAGATAGGTCTAAATACACCTAAATATTGGATGTAACATGCATGTTGTACCACAGAAAAGTGGTCTCGATTTTCTCTGCGGCCATAAATAAAAATGTTACAATAAAAGCTTTTTATAGTATTAATAAAGGGAAGTAATTCTAAAAACAAGGGAAGCTCATGGTGGTGAACATTTGTGCCAAGTTACATCAAAATCCCTTTCTTCCGAACAAAAATATTCTTGAATTTGACCTTAAACCTCTAAGTGTGATCTTGACCTTAGACCTAGGGACCTGGTTCTTATGCGTGACACTCCGTCTTATGATGGTGAACATTTGAGCCAAGTAACATCAAAATCCCTCCATGCACGAAGAAGATATGCTCCGGACAAAGTCATTCTTGAATTATTCTTGAATCTGACCTTTGGCCTCTACGTGTGACCTTGACCTTAAACCTAGGGACCTGCTTCTTGCGCATGACACTCTATCTCATGATAGTGAACATTTGTACCAAGTTACATCAAAATCCCTCCATGCATGAAGTAGATATACTCCGGACAAAGTCATTCCTGAGTTTGACCTTTAACCTCTAAGTGTGACCGTGGACCTTGTCCTTAGACCTAGGGACCTGGTTCTTGCGCATGACACTCCGTCTCATGATGGTGAACATTTGTGCCAAGTTATTAAAGAATCCCTTGATCCATGGATAAGTTACAGCCCGGACAAACTAAATCTTTGCACGCACGCACGCACGCACGCACGCACGCACGCACGCACACCGAACAGCCATTTGGACAACTATATCGAGCTTTCGCAAGCGGCTCGACAAAAACCTTCCGTAGAAACATCCCTGCCAAGTTTTATTAAGGATTGCTGAGTGATTTTAGAGATGTTCATTAATTTAAAGTAAAATGTAGACGACACACGACGGACGACGGACGCAAAAGGATCCTAAAATCTCACTAAGCATATCATTTATATTTGCCTTTAAAGCCCGAGGACCACATTGCCAAGTAGCTCTTATTTTACCAAGAAAGATGACTTGCCGACGGTAATGACCTTCATTTGTACAAAAAAAAAAACATTTATAATTTTACTTTCTGAATCGATGTACATGTTAGAAATATAGAGCAGTATTTTTTCAATGATATTGCAAAAAATAAAAAAGGATTCCTCTCAACTCTGTGTTCGTGAAAAGCGTCTTGAATACAGAAGAAATGCATATGTCAACATTGTTTAATGTGAATAGATCATTATCCTATCAGTATATTTTATTCAACAGTAACAGTCAATTCAAAAAGTTGCTTGGACTTTAATTCAGTGTATAAAAGACACCTACATTTGATAAATGATATATTGCTTTCAAAACAGGAGTCTATGTATAAAATGACTAAGGCATAAAACAGTTTCAACGAGTTTTCAAATTAGATCTTAAAGTATATGTATTTAACGTGTCAAAAGGTCCGACAGCGAAAACGTTATTTCAGCACTTACTTAGTATATACTTGCACACATATCCTTGCAATGCATCCTCACAAATAGCGTCATTTAGTAGTGTTCGAACGTCAGGCCTTGTCATGATAACTGCACAATTCTCTTTTCCCCTAGTATTATCAGGTTGACCTATAAATCATATATTTAGCTGAGATGAAAACATATTTGTATTTCCTGAAATTGCTTAAGGATATATATTAGTGTAAGGAGAAAAAGTGGTAACTAGAAGTCATTCACAAATAGCTGGAATAAGTAATTTTCAATACGCTGGGACAAGTCTTTTGACTAGTTTGTCATAGGTTGTATGATATTTTGTCTAGAATAAGTTAAAAGAACAACAACTGAGATAATAAAAAGCATGATATGGTCAGTTGTACTTAACTATAAACACTAAACTTCGAGTAAGTAATACTACATGACCTTTTCACACATACACACACGCACGCCCGCACGAACGCACACACACAAATTGGATGTGTTTTAAAATCTTAAATTGAAATGATACTCAACATTTTATATACCATACATACATATAGATATGAATATACAATGTACATGGAAGTTTCAAATATAGGGGTGCCATTACGTAGTCTTATCTAAATCTTATCGATATTGTTCAACTCATTTATGGGGCCGTCACACCACGACGTTCTGGTCAACGTTCTCTGAACATTTCAATCGTTCAATTTTTGAGCGTTCTAGAATGAGGATGACACATCTGGCGTGTGATTAACGTGTGCCTAATGCATGACTAGCGTATGTCTAACGCAAGTTAGATAACAAGTAAGATACCCCTGAAAACCATTACTGTGTGCTAACGTGCCACGATTTGTCAACGTTAGACAAGCGTGTTGAGCGTGTGACTAACGTGTGAAAAACGACAGAATAGCGTCTTGCTGGCGTGTTATTTTTACGGTCGAACGGGTACAAAACGCTGGAAATTTCATAGTGAATTCAGCTGTTCTTGTGAGTTTGAACAGTCAGCATCATGCCGCCAAGACGAAAAAAGTATTTCTGGATCTTCCATAGTAGGTGCTCTCTACGGTAGCCCAAAATCAAATGAACCTTGCTTACAAAGCATCGGTTTATATACCCATATGCATGGACGTTCGGGAAACGCTCGAATGACGCTCAATGGACGCCAAAAGGACGTTCGTTTGACTTTAGTCACACGCTGCGTGCGCTAGGGAACCGTTCAGCGGTCGTTGACAGGTCGTTGACAGGTCGCCAGTGAGTCGTTCACTGCAAAGCAAACGATTAGTAACAACCAAGTAACGCTAGAGTAACGACTGACTAACGATAGCCGAACGCGTGCAACGCTCGGCGAACGTTAGTAAAACGGTCCACGAACGTTCTTAAACGTTCTTCAGCGTTTAAAATTAAACGTTGAAGAACGCTGGTCTCAGTGAGAACTTTTGTGCATGTTCAAAACTTTTTTCCGGACCAGCGTTCTCCGCCGATTCCCGGCGATCACCGACGTTCACTAGCGTTCACACAACGCTCTTCTGGCGCTATCCCAGCGACCATGGGCGACTACCAACGTTTCCTCAAACGTCATAGAACGCTGACCAGAACGTCATGGTGTGACGGCCCCATTAGTTTCGCCATATTTGATAGCAAAGTATACTAAGTCAATTGTGAGTTACAGATTATGTTCATAAGCTCTATGAAACTAAACATTTAATCAAATTTATCATTTAAAACATTTAAAAGAATACCACGCAAGAATTAATTAAAATGTTTACAATTAAACAACTTTACAACTTATGAATATAAACATACTGACAAATATAAGACAAAACAGCTGTAAAAGACAACGTTTTTTTGCTAATCGTAACAAGTGACAGATACTTGGTAAAAAGTATCACATGTTATTGTATATAGATAGGGAGAAGGTTGTCATCGGTAAACGTTACAGAAAATACATTCAAATTTCTACACACTTGAATTTCAGGAAACAACCACTCTGACGATTCAAGACAACCTGACAAGTCTTAATAGAAGTCCATCGGTGGATACCATTGTACACTATTCTTAAATCCGGCCAGCAATTCCTGTGAATATATCTAATTCTATAAGCTGCCGCAACAACAAACGCTTTAAGCTAAATTAAAAACAAATGTCCTTGGGCGATTTGAAAAAGTACATCCTTAGCAAGAAATCAGGTTTATTTAATCTAATATTACCTGACAAACTGTATAATTATGTTGCATTATTATCAAGTTTATTCCGAAAAACGCAATGAATGATTTGTAAAAAACATGCAAAACATGTAAAATATAGCTTAGATTAGGCTATTTTTCAGTTAGCCTGCGTAAAAGAAAAATAGTTAAATGGTTTAAATGAAAATTTCGATACAATTTGCGCATGAGTCAAAAGTCCCGTGACCTAAATGTGCATTTCTACGTTATAATGTTCATTGTGTGAAGCGAATTAGACTCATATTTCTTTCTTTTCTCCAAGCAAACTTCAAAATTGTAACACAATGTTGGTGCAAAATCAGATAACTTCAAAAGCATAAATAATAGTATACATGTATTTGCAAATATAACCTTAAAGTTTAAGCTATACATTCCAGTCGTTATCATCGGTGCAATATATGTTGAAGTATCATTAAACATTCAATTATGTATGTAAAGTTGTTGTACAATTAATAGGTTAAAAGCGATTTAAAATATGTTGAAGTATCATTAAACATTCAATTATGTATGTACAGTTGTTGTACACTTAATAGGTTAAAAGCGATTTAAAATATGTTGAAGTATCGTTAAACATTCAATTATGTATGTACAGTTGTTGTAGAATTAATAAGTTTAAAAGCGATTTAAAATATGTTGAAGTATAGTTAAACATTCAATTATGTATGTAAAGTTGTTGTACAATTAATAGGTTAAAAGCGATTTCAAATATGTTGAAGTATCGTTAAACATTCAATTATGTATGTAAAGTTGTTGTACAATTAATAGGTTAAAAGCGATTTCAAATATGTTGAAGTATCGTTAAACATTCAATTATGTATGTAAAGTTGTTGTACAATTAATGGGTTAACACCGATTTATTACAGACCGGGTCTCTATGTTGATTATGTGTGCTAAAACGAGGCAATTTCGATATGTGTTGTTTTTTTAAAATTGTATTTATTTATCAGTTTACGTTCATTGAACACATTATTTATATTTGTAGAATATGCTCTGCTAAGGAGTGCCCGTGTAAGCAAAGCTAAATATTTTACTTTGTAAACTTTATATTCATATTGAAATACATGTATACTGGAAATGTCATTTCTAAACAAAAATCGGAAGCTTGACTTGAACCAGTCTGTTAAAGAGTTATAGTGGTAAATGTAGCATTACTTACTGTGGTACTAGTGGTACTGGTTTGAAAATGTAGCATTACTTACGGTGGTACTAGTGGTACTGGTTTGTAAAAGTAGCATCACATACGGTGGTACTAGTAATACTGGTTAAAAAATGTAGCATTACTTACGGTGGTACTAGTGGTACTGGTTTGAAAATGTAGCATTACTTACGGTGGTACTAGTGGTACTGGTTTGAAAATGTAGTATTACTTACGGTGGTACTAGTGGTACTGGTTTGAAAATGTAGCATTACTTACGGTGGTACTAGTGGTACTGGTTTGAAAATGTAGCATTACTTACGGAGGTACTAGTGGTACTGGTTTGAAAATGTGGCATTACTTACGGTGGTACTAGTGGTACTGGTTTGTAAAAGTAGCATTACTTACGGTGGTACTAGTGGTACTAATGGTACTGGTTTGAAAATGTAGCATTACTTACGGTGGTACTAGTGGTACTGGTTTGTAAAAGTAGCATTACTTACGGTGGTACTAGTGGTACTGGTTTGAAAATGTAGCATTACTTACGGTGGTACTAGTGGTACTGGTTTGTAAAAGTAGCATCACATACGGTGGTACTAGTGGTACTGGTTTGAAAATGTAGCATTACTTACGGTGGTACTAGTGGTACTGGTTTGTAAAAGTAGCATCACATACGGTGGTACTAGTGGTACTGGTTTGTAAAAGTAGCATCACATACGGTGGTACTAGTGGTACTAATGGTACTGGTTTGTAAAAGTAACATCACATACGGTGGTACTAATGGTACTAATGGTACTGGTTTGTAAAAGTAGCATCACATACGGTGGTACTAGTGGTACTGGTTTGAAAATGTAGCATTTCTTACGGTGGTACTAGTGGAACTGTTTTGAAAATGTAGCATTACTTACGGTGGTACTAGTGGTACTGGTTTGAAAATGTAGCGTTACTTACGGTGGTACTAGTGGTACTGGTTTGAAAATGTAGCATTACTTACGGTGGTACTAGTGGTACTGGTTTGTAAAAGTAGCATTACTTACGGTGGTACTAGTGGTACTGGTTTGAAAATGTAGCATTACTTACGGTGGTACTAGTGGTACTGTTTTGAAAATGTAGCATTACTTACGGTGGTACTAGTGGAACTGTTTTGAAAATGTAGCATTACTTACGGAGGTACTAGTGGAACTGTTTTGAAAATTTAGCATCACATACGGTGGTACTAGTGGTACTGGTTTGAAAATGTAGCATTACTTGCAGTGGTACTAGTGGAACTTTTTTGAAAATGTAGCATTACTTACGGTGGTACTAGTGGAACTGGTTTGAAAATGTAGCATTACTTACGGTGGCACTAGTGGTACTGGTTTGAAAATGTAGCATTACTTACGGTGGTACTAGTGGTACTGGTTTATAAAAGTAGCATTACTTACGGTGGTACTAGTGGTACTGGTTTGAAAAAGTAGCATTACTTACGGTGGTAGTAGTGGTACCGGTTTGTAAAAGTAGCATTACTTACGGTGGTACTTGTGGTACTGGTTTGTAAAAGTAGCATCACATACGGTGGTACTAGTGGTACTAATGGTACTGGTTTGTAAAAGTAGCATCACATACGGTGGTACTAGTGGTACTAATGGTACTGGTTTGTAAAAGTAGCATCACATACGGTGGTACTAGTGGTACTGGTTTGAAAATGTAGCATTACTTACGGTGGTACTAGTGGAACTGTTTTGAAAATGTAGCATTACTTACGGTGGTACTAGTGGTACTGGTTTGTAAAGGTGAACTGAGTCATTTGACATAGCTATGGGCTTACAAGAACTAACACAGAATGAAAAGGTGAATAATTGATATTCCATATTTTACAGTCATTTACATTTCGTGCGGATTACGCATTGGATATAAATTTCATAAGCAAGCAAATTCTACGTGATGCCATTTCTGTAGCTTCCAAAACAACAAATAAAGTCAAAAAAGTCATGGTCAAGGTCACTGGGCATGGCTAGATCTAGCAAACTTCAACCACCGGGAGATTTTACCTGGTTTCCATTTTACACTTGAATGCCATGTACTATTATCCATAAACCATCGCCAGTCTCCCTCTTCATGATCATCGAAACCTCCAGACCACAATCCGTCCCAATTTTTTCCTATTATTCCCTCTCTTTTAATCATTTCTAAAATAGAAAACCGAATGGGTTTCTGTTCTTTTGCAAAAGGTTAGCATAATATAAACACATTACAAATATATATTTAGTATAAGGAATTTAAGAGTTTTAACGCCTTTTAAATCGTACTTTACCAGCAATAAAATCTTGTTCCATGCTGTTTTCTATATTCGATAAACGTGACCCCAGATGAATACATTCTGAAGCGGCCTTGTAGAAAGAAATCCCCTGACTTTTGAATATCCGTAGGCAGGATGAAGACATTGGACTATATATCCAGTCAGCTTTGCAACCTACAATATTCCACCAATACAATTATGTCATTCAACAGTTTTTGTTGTAAAGATATCTGGCACTTTGTTATGAAATTAAAACAAAGATGAAAATTTAATGTTGTTATAGAAACAATGTTCAATATCATAAACACTGACACATGTATATTATTGTAAACTTGTAAAAGAAATCTAATTGTACCAAATTAAATAAATCACTACATTACACTTTAATTAACTTGTCACAGAATATCGTTTACCTCCTTGGGAAAGGTTCATCGGCTTTTCTGTAACTGTTGTTGTTGTTGCCACAGTGGTAGTAGTTGTTGTTGCTTCGGTAGTTGTTGTGGTAGTTGTAGAAGTAGTTGTTGTTAGTTCTAAAATTATATATGTTATTGTCTTATATGAAACTTCATTATTCAGTGAATTTCTTAGTAATGTATAACGTTTATAGAATGCAACAAAGTATCTGTCTTGACCACCGTTTGCTCGGTTGTGTATCAAATAAGATGCAGGGATCAAGAAGAGGGAATAGTCAAAAAGATTTAGATAAAACTCCATTGACGAAGGTGGACCAGGTTCGTGCTCAGCAAGGTCTTGGTTTCAGCTTAATATTAAGTATGACCTACCAACTTACGGTAATGATGTGTAAACATTTTTAGTCCCTTTATAAAACTGTTGAACCAACACTTTTTAAATAGTACGTCCAGAGTCCAGAGATTAAACCTCTGTATGCCTAGATCATACTAACAAATGCCAACCATTCGTATTTACAAATACTTCTGAGCCTCAAAGCAAAAGTAAAATTCTAATTAAACCGTTTGTTGCACTTCAAACAAAATAAACAATCACGCGAATTCGCATATTAAAGTAGAGCTTCTTTTATCGGTAAAAATGTCAGTGGTCCAAGAGAATTCACGAAAGTTCTATTTAGCTATTCTATCAGAAAATTAAATATCTATAAAATTTAGTGTTACTATTCTTAAAATCTAGTTAGTTATAGACCTCTTTGTTCATAATAAAATATATGTATACTGAAATAATACAATAAAGTTATTACAGCATCACATGATATAATATCTTAATACCCTTTTTCTTGCACACAGCTTTTAAAGTTGCTTTACAATTCTGGTCATTCCATTTACCGGACTTGTCTGACCAATCTATTCTTAGTGCACCACAATCTTCTCCAGAGCCGAAGTCATTCGGTTCCCCTGTAATACACGCAACCTACAGTACCTCTTACGCGATGACTACAATAAAACTTACACACATACTATTAAACCTATTTTTGACAATACAAACTCATATCTGAATATAGTACTAAGTCAACAACAAAATGCAACCAAACAATCCTATATCAGGATTTTCTGTTTGCCTATCCGTAAAGTATGATTGAGTATTTTACACACTTGTAAATGATAATCTGAAGTACGAACATAGGCTTACAGGGCATAGAGCATAATCTACTGACTAAATCGCTGTCAATTTCCCGTTATATGTCAATGTCACCACAGAGAACAATGATCACTTTAGTGCGAAAACATTGCATATTTCAAACTTTACATTCTCACATGACATTTGTTATGAAAATTGATTTAAAGTATACCTATATATGATACAGAACTGGATTCAGTCTGTTAGTACATACAATGCATGGTTTTACTAACAGCTGAAGTTGACAAAGGTGGCGTACATTCTGACTGTCCTACCTTTGCCCCAATCGGTATAAGCTAAGGTCAATCCATCCGATGTTTGGAAATATCCTTCTGACGCTCTATCATGCAGTCCAAGCCAAACGCTTTTACTGTTTAAATCTTGGTTTGTGATTGGAAGCGACTTTTCTTTAAAAATAAATGTATTCACGTTTATTCCAAGCATGTTAGTTATCTGCAAATAGGTTTATCTACATTTACAGATGGATGACTTAATAATGAAAATTACTGAACTGATGTTGAATTATAGAGATGATAGTTTTTTCTTCGATGCAAAAATGTTTTATTTTCATTATCCGAAGTTATATACAACTAATTAATTAAGGCTGCGATCGGTAATATAATTTTAATAATTATATTTATGTTATACATCTTACTGCAAAATATTAATGAAAAATATATATTTTATTTAAATAATACAAAAAATAAAATTATTTTGCTTGATTTTGTTGCGTTTTGCACAGGTTTATTTTAAATTTCATTAAAGTTAGTATTGAAATATTCGGATTTGGGTTTCGTGTATGGCGTTATCGATGTTAAACATTTTAATGCGATTTTGTGTTCAAAAACGAATACTTGTGTTCGATTCAGTGTTCGTATTCAATTCATATTTCGTATGCAGTGTTCGATTAAAAATATTGAAAATTAATCAATCTTCAATAAATATGGAAATAACAAAACGTATCGAAATTCAAATGTATAACGCGTACCATAAAGAAATAACTGTTCTGCTGCTGTTTTGGGTATTACCATTGCCGAGTTCAGACCATCACAGAACTGTTTTGCATTGTCCCAATTCATTTGAACTTCACTAAATTTGTAACATGTTGCTTCCAATCCATAATCCAACCAGCCATTTCCGCATCTTGATGAATCTATGTCTATCAAACAAAAACATGAGCCAAATATGAAATTAACATTTGAAACTGCTGCTTTTACATGTGTCCGCTCATGTTATAAATTATGTAGATGTGGTATCTTCAGTTTGGTTGATGTATTGAAATAGTTATTTCAATGCGTTTGATATGGTATACTTTATCAATATGTACGGTTTAGCTGCACATTACATTTCCTTCGGTTATCACTAAACGTTAAGAGAGTATAGTGTATTACCTTTTGGGTTTGAACAACACAACTTGACATTAGTGGTACATTTATGGAACATTAATGTGCAAGATCGGATTATCTTTGATAATACTTAACACATCGTATTAACAAATTCACTGAATATAAATTGCATCCTTACATTTATTTTTGCATAAATTGTGGAAACTTTGTCATTTGCATTTGAATTAACTCTAAGATGCCAGTTTTGGCAATTTAAATACTACAGCTATGTGAAGTTTCTATTAATTCCCGAAAACTTGTCCGACAACAACATGCCAATTCTATGCATAACTAAGATTGATATTTATTACTCCAGAACCTGTGAATTTCCAGCCAGTGGTTACTGAGAAATATCTCGCCAAATTAAACATTTCAAAGTACACTTTAAGTATAAAAAATCGAAGGGCTATAACTCAACGAAACAATTATTGGGCATCACATGCCAGCAGCCTGCACAACTGAGCTTAACACCTTTTTCATTGAAATTTAGCCAGTGGTTGTTGAAATATAACATGTTTATATGTACACTATATGTATGAAGAGTCAACCAAAGGGCCAAAACGCATAGATAAGTGGTCCAGACGTAACATGCCAACAAAATGCAGAACTAGGCTAGATACTAGATCAGTCACTGAATTCTGAAGCTTCATTGAATACCAGCCTGTGGTTGCCTACAATTTTCGTCTTCAGACGTGTCCGAGCTTACGTATAGATACTTAAGTGGCTATAAGGACAATGCGTTGCTGTAAATTCTATTTATTCAGTCTGATATGAGGCTAAAACTTTCTTTCGTGGCTAAAGGAACAATGGAGAGAACAATAGCATAGCCATATATTAAGTGTCATTTCGTTTGAACGGACACGCGCCATTGCAATAAAGCCCTATCGACTTGATATTTTGGGTATACATTGTAACTAGATGAGGGCTGAACAGATTTAAACATATACTCAACCGCCTTGGTGTTCATGAGCCAACTAGTCTTGACATACAAATATGATTAGAGCAGGATAAGCCTTGGAACTAAGGCATAGTAGTCATGGCTTTAAATGACACAAGACACAGTTAACGAAGTAAAGACAGTATACTTTCTTTGTGTTTTAGATAGGTCTTTCAGTGCGCCATTTTAATTTTCCATACTAAATTTTTTTATCACTGAGTTAAATTCTTAGCGTACAAAAGGAACTGTTTCCACCAAACACTAACATTGAAAAATCCTTAGCCGGTCATGCTCTTTATTTAAATGTCTGTTGCATTTCATACGATGGATAATTTCACTTTTTGTATGAGCGTATTCTTATGATTATTTCATTTTCATAAATAAATATATGCAGGTAAGTGCGTCACTGTTGGTGAAAATACTTAACTCATAGTATTTTAAAGGACGTTTCATTACCTTCATAAACTTCTACTTCTGCCAGCTCAAGGTATTCTTTCCTCCCAGGGATATCAATCTTCACGTACCTGAAATGAAAGGAAAATAGTTCTATTAATCGACTCAAAATTACGAAATTGACACCTCGCTGAAACTACCAAAATAATTAAGATAGAATATGTCTACTATATAAAACCCCTGCTATTTAATTGTGGTTTAACCTAATGTGCAAACAACCCCTTCCTTTTGAAAATTGCGCTACATGCTCTTTTTAGACTAAGATTCGACAATTATGCCCCAGTTTGTTAACATTTACTGCATTTTTTGGGGGGGGATTACTTTAGTGCCTCGCTGAATATGCATTTATTAGTTCAGGGAAACATTCATGTTTTTCGGTGGTTTATCGAAATATAACGGTGAATTATATCCTGATATACTCACTGTTCACTCAGTGAAATTATCAAAATCTTCTAACCGATTTAACATCAAAAAGTAAACCGAGCGTAAAGAATGTTGGAAACCATACGTCGATGACGTCGTTAAAATGACGTCATAAATGTTTTGCTTTCTGATGACGTTTCCCGCGATTTTCAACATTGTACTGAAACAATCTCAACAAAAATAGAGTTTTAAACATAAAATAAACAGAAAAACTGTTGGTATCGATGTCATATCACGTTAATTTCACTCGTGAACGCCAAAAGTCGTTATTTTCACTTTTGGTGCCCACTCGGTGAAATTATACCGTGATCTTACATCGAAACCAACAATTATCCTCTATTTATTGAATTCTCTTGTCCTAAGTACAAAACCAAATTGATTCATATTGTATACACTTACAGAGGAAATTGAGACGCAGTTCAGTATCTAAGAACCAAAACCGTACCTTACCATATTAGTGAGTTATCTACCCTTGTTGATTTTTCAAAGTTAACACTTTTGTCAACAGCATTACTATGAACGTATTCAAGGGGTGTGTTTAGACTTTACACAGAAACAGAAGACGTTTGGAGGAAGTGCAGCGTATAAGGACTTTAACTCTAGCTTGTCATATTTTTAACTTTGTCCGGGCCATAACCATTCTTTACTCTATTTTTGAGTTATCTCCCCTTATTGATTTTTTATATAACACTTTTGTCCAGAACATAACTCTGAAAGTATTAGTAGAACTTTGTTTAATGTTTACACACAGGCAGAGGACATATAAAGAAAGTGCAGTTAACAAGGACCTTCACTCTAGCTTGTCCTATTTTTTGATTATCTCCCTTTATTACCTTTTCTGGTAAGGGCCATAACTCCTTAAGTACTTAACTGAATTGATTCAAACTTCATACCGTCATAGAGGACATTCAGATGCAGTACAGTGTCTCATAACCATAACTCAAACCTACCCTGATTTTGTGTTATCTCCCTTTATTGATTTTTCGCATAAAAAGTGTGCACAAAGCATACAGTTTCAGACTTTTAGAGTAGAAGTTACAACATTAACTCAGAGAAAGTACAGGCGAATAACCCTCAATATGGTATTATTACTGAAATTCTATTAAATAAGAATCTTTATCATATCCATTTCTCTCACCTCAAATTTCTTGTTCATTGAAAGAGCACTCGGCGGGGGATGTCCATGTCTAACATGGCTCTTGTCATATAACTCACATTGAACTATTGTACTGTATTGGATGACTAAACAGTTCTATTAAACCGACTACTCTTTTATTATTTCATCTTCTAACTTTCAAAAGCGAGTGTCAAGGACAACAAGTCGTATGTTAGACAACAAAACAAATGGCGTAAAATGGCTGAACTAAATATGCCACTTCATACATCGAAAATAAAAGATAAGAATCCACTCATTAAACCCTTACCGTCCATGTTTTCCTTTGGTAGGTATTCGCATTATAAATGGAGGTTCCTGTACTACACTATGATATACGACATCCTCTTCTATAGTTGAGTCACTTAACATGCTGATTAGTAACCGAAAGTAACCCAAACGCTTAGTACAACCTAGACGAAAACATCCGATTTGCAAAGAGTGTTTATTTCCATGGGAAATACACAAAATTATAAATATCCTAGGTAATTGTATATATATCTATATCTTAAAATGGCTAAACACATACAAATCATTGTGTCAACGGTACATCTATAAGCATATATTTAGTTTATACTAATCCTTTTTAGCTCGATTGTGAAGAAAGCTTGACGCTTATCGAATCACTCTCAATATGCTTATCAAATACGTTTAAAAATAGCGAACTATTTAAAGCCTGTTGATAAACTGACTTACATTCTGGACCACGTCTGTATATCACCACTTCTCGTATGGGATACACCTGTCCAAGATCAACTTCCCACCATGGCTCATAGTCGTGGCCAGTGTGAGCTATACAATGGCTTCTGTAAGTGTTTGTCGTACAGCCATCTACTACCTTATCTGCTGAACTGACTTCCGCGAATTGACTTGATTGTCTGGCTGGTTTTTTCAAGGCTAAATTTACTTAAGAAACAAATGTACAGTTAAAGATTTTTTTCAAATTGCACAGACAAATTTTTTAAACTAAAGATATGGCTGTTACAAAATATACAAGCATTTTCACTAAACATAATATGCAACAGTTTTTAATTATCCTTTCATGTCTATATGGAGAATTGTGTGTTCCAACTCTATAGTCTAAACGTTTTACCTCACCAGTTTGATTAAATTTTGTTATTATGACAACGTACATCCATATACACGCCCAATCATATATCTTAAAGAAAGAAATCAAAAAGATTAACCAGAAGTCAGTTACACTTTCAATTAATATAATATTTTATATTGATGTCCGCCATATTTATCTTCAATGAACACCGACAGTGCTTGTTTATTCAATGTTTAGAAAATACAATGTTATGGAACGTCCGGGTCTGGCACATACTTCTAAATTTGCCTGTTTCAGATTATCTTGTTGATAACCAACAGAGGTACTTTATAGCTGTATTCAAAACAAAATAATGTTGGCTCAACAAATATCATAAGTCTGTCTTGTTATATTGGGTTTATCTCCATTCATTACATTTTGAGGGCCTTTAAGATAACGTAGAATTAAACATACTATATAAAATACACGAAGCAACTGGTATTGCAACAAAATTCCCTCCGGCAAAGGAGTCGATGACTGCTTATACTAAAGCAAGTTTAGTAGTAGAGGCAAATGTACTAGATCATGAAGTTATTTCAAAACCTGGCAATGGTTTCGGATGAGTTTCGACATAATAATGTAGTGAAAACAATCTCCGCTGTCATACAAACTGTTTTTATGAATCAACATGGTAGGAAATATCTTGATAGGGGGTCACTTTAAACCCTTCTGTAAAATCATTTTATCATTAATCAATTTTTTTAACAAAAGCCAATATATAACAAGTGCTCACCTGGCGATGTCAAC
The DNA here is from genome assembly GCA_022818135.1 of Saxidomus purpurata. NCBI lineage: Eukaryota > Metazoa > Mollusca > Bivalvia > Venerida > Veneridae > Saxidomus > Saxidomus purpurata. Next base: position 31,776,298 of record JAFMSR010000016.1, on the reverse strand, counting down.
TTGGACCCATAATTTGAGAATTAAGTTTTAGTGCACAATTGCATACAGAGTTTAAATGAACATGTCATAGGACAGGAGAAAAACTTTAACAAATACAGTAATGATTCAACCAAAATGCCTGAAAATAAAGGGTGTTAAACGTATCTACAGATTATACTCTGCTCAAAATAAAACACTAACCTGCTTCGACAGTCTTGCTCTTCTGGTTTTCTGAAAATGAAAAATTCATGCAGTATGCATCAAGTTTTCATTGGAATCCAAATAATATTTTATAACGGAAGCAAACAGTCACCGTTTTATTTTGTTCATAAGGATTACCAGCTTTGTGTATGAAAAAGAAAAATAAGGCTCACATTAAAGTGGCAAAAAACTGCTTAAAATGTTTCCCAAATATGACAAATATAATTTTGAAAATTATGATACAGGTGCTGAGTCTGATGTAAATCATTATGAACCGTTTTTAAAAGTAAGAAACACATTCGAAGACCATCTAGGGGTTAATATCCATCGTTGCAAAAAAGATTTAGTGTGGTGTATTCTTTCCATGTGATGCAATTCAATTAAATTTCCATTCAAAACGTACAATAGCACTTTCGTTATTCAAAATTGAGAAAACAGAAGAAGTATTCTGGATAGAGCAAATTCCTCTAGCCTTATGAATACACACGTAACGCTTTGAGCAAATTTGTGAGCACCTAACCCGATCTCCTAACACTCATTTACAGCTATTTTATTTGTGATACTGATAAAAAGTGAATACAGTAAACACCATAAATAACGAACTCCTTAGGACTATTTCAATATGTCCTTTTTGTCCAGAACTTCGCTATATCAGGACTCGCTATATACGGAGTGTACTGTACTTATATGTTTTATCTCGGTCGCGACACAAGTGCGTTCAGCTTAAAACGATTGCTCTCGAGACACCGTCCATAACTCAACCAATGCTGATAGTAATAAGTTTAAGTTTTTAAGATTACCTTTCGTAAATCTCCAGTAACCTTTGTAAACTTTTGATGTTTTTATATCTGTTGCAACAGAGACAGATGAAGCTTGTATACCCGCAGGATCAGTCCATTTCATGAACATATTCCGCCCGACATCTGTTCCGCGTCCAACATCTATTGTATCACCGTTCCTGTTGCCACACGTCCAGCGTATCCAAAATGCCTTGTATTCATCTTCGCTAGATAAATCTGGGACAGAGCTTGAATATTTGGGCGTGGTAGAATCTAATTTTGAAATCGATGACTTAGCAAATATCTTGCCACCAATACGGACTACGTATTCATTTCCCGGTTGAGAGTCAGATGCCTGATGTATTTTTACCGCTGCACCACCAATGCCTTTATATTCGAACTTAAGATTATATGTTGTCCGGGAAGAGTCCGTTACTGTAGTAGTCATAATAGAAGGAAGCTGCTTAAAGTCTCCATCGGAACTTGTACTGTATTTCATGAAAGGGCCTGAAATATTTCATTTGCATGCAGATATACTGCACGTTCAAAATGAATCTTGATCATAAATATAAAAGTACAAACATGCACATCTGTAGCTTCTAGACACCATACCCTAAACTATGACCACTCTTTCTTTGCCAAGTATTAAGATTTTTCTTACCTATGATCATTTCTTGGTGTAAGACGTCCGTTTCAACAGAATTTCATTATTTACAAACAGGAGTTTTACCCAAACATCTTGTTCCCTGTAAGTACTAGTACTATAAACCAATCCTCCAAAAGAATGTCAAACTTTCTAACTAACAAGAGATGTCCCTTACAAGTGACGAATGCCCCTGAATGAGGTGTCTCACAGTCTGTGCCCTCTCCATGTGCTCAATAAATGTGCTATGTTATTTTAATATCCTTCTATACATGACAGAGTTACCATGCATACAGTATTCCATTACTTTTAAACACTAAATGTGACCTTCACCTTTGAGGTAGGGACATGGTTCTTGCAGACAGCACATTGTCTTGATGTGCTGAACATTTGTGCCAAGTTATTTTGAATCAATTAATGCATGGCAAAGTTACAATCCGAACACAAATGTATGCAAATATACAGGATTTCATTACTATAAATTCTAAGTGTGACCTTGACCTTCAATGTAGGGACGTGGGTCTTGCATTCGACACATCGTCTTGATGTGCTAGATATTTGTGCCAAGTTATTTTTAAATCAATCAATGCATGACAAAGTAACATTCCGAACACGAATGTGTGCATATATGCATATATAGAGGAATCCATTACCTTCAAACTCTAAGCGTGACCTTGACCTTTGAGGAAGGGACGTGGGTCTTGCATGCGACACGTCGCCTTGATGTGCTAGACATTTGTGCCAATTTATCTTAAATCAACCAAAGCATGACTAAGTTACAGTCCGGACACGAATGTGTGCATATATGCATATATAGAGGAATCCATTACCTTCAAACTCTAAGTGTGACCTTGACCTTTGATGTAGGGACTAAGGTCTTGCACGCGACACGTCGTCTTTATGTGCTAGATATTTGTGCCAAGTTATTTAAAAATCCTTCCATGCATGACAAAGTTACAGTCCGGACACGAATGTGTGCATATATAGAGGAATCCATTACCTTCAAACCAAGTGTGACCTGACCTTTTAGGTGGGACTAAGGTCTTGCACGCGACAGTCGCTTGATGTGCTAGAATTTGTGCCCAAGTTTTTAAAAATCCTTCAGTGCATGACAAATTATCCGAACGTGTGCATATATAGAGGTTTCTATTACCTTCAAACTTTAAGTGTGACCTTGACCTTTGAGGTAGGGACACGTCGTCTTGATGTGCTAGACATTTGTGTCAAGTTATTTAAAAATCCTTCAATGTATGACAAAGTTACAGTCCGGACACGAATGTGTAAGTGGGGACGGACGCCCATGCGAATGTGTTATTAGGTGGTATTTCCATTATTCTCGAACAATAGAGTGACCACTTAAGTAACAAAAGAATGACCACTTAAGGGACAAAAGACGGAATGAAGACAATAGATTTCTATTCTCTTAGGCCACACCTCCTACCACCTAAGGTACCCAGCATGCGTGAGCACAGACGGACGGTCGGAGACGGTGCGATTTTAATATGCCATCCTTCGGGGGCATAAAAAGACAGCTGGAAAGTATGACCCTTAATCATTGAAAAGTAACCGAAGGCGCTTGTGATTCCTTAACATACATACAGATACCGGTAATACATGTTGAATGAAATTGTTCCTGTAAATCATTCTGGTGTGTAAAAGGAAAACATCGAATTACATTTTAAAACTTGAACATAACAATGAAATGAAATTTCTTTACACGTAATAAAAAGATAAAAGTCCAAAAGAGATGTTTACAGTGAAGCCTATTAGTTCAAAAGCCAAGGGCCATTTTATTAACTATTCGCACCGGAAAGCGAAAGTAGTCTTAATGGAAAGCAAAATTTTTACTTGTTACAAAAATCAATATTATACAAAAGGGCACTTTCACATGGTTTGGAAATTAAAGATGGCCGCCCAGATGGCCACGGAAAATTTTAAACTTACAACAGTGAATATCATTTGCAAATACGTGTAGGGTTGAAAGTTTTACATCTGTAACAATAAATTGAAAATCCCTATAATTTGTAGACATTTTACTCAAGCAAAAACTTGAATACCAAAATTGATTTCATGTTTTATGCAAAAATATGACACAAAATATTATATCAATATTAAATCAGCCCTGGAATTTGACTTATTACATAAACACATATATTTTCGTTTTCAGTCCTTGGTTCATCCCACCAATCTTTAAGGCATTACTTTTCAATTAAAGACATGGACTTCTATCACATGGTTGCAATTCTTATTTTAGGGACAGCATGTATCAATTTGATTAATTTAAGTGTCATTTGTTGAGACTTTTCATGTAAAATAGAGACAGGTGCTGGAAACGGCATTATTACTCATACTTTTAGAAAAAAACAAGATTTGAGCTTTATGATATTAATAAATAAATAAATAAATAAATAAGTAAATAAATAAATAAATAAATAAATAAATATAAAAATGTAAATATTCTAAATAAGTTCTGCAAAACACGTTTCGGAATATATTTTCAAAACGTGTAATAAATTATAAACATTGATCATCATTTTTAAAAAGTTTACCTTTGTTAATATTTCACTTTTAGGGGTTAATTTACTCCGCCCATTTTTAAGGAAAATATTTTCTCTAAAACACCAAATAATCACTGCCATCACAAACCGTTTAAACAAAATTTTGGTCAAATTTCTAAAAGTACAAATTTGAATTTTAAGATTTGTTTTTTTTGTACTGCTTTTGCAGTAAGATTGTTTTTATAAAATATTTAACTGTCAAAAAGGTCAATAATATAATTGTTTACATGCCGCCATGTAACATTTTCCATGATCACGTGGTATCTTGTAAAGGTAGTGATTTGAGAGGGAGCTCACCTAATCAAATCGCTGTGAGGAGTTTGTAAAACAGCCAACAAGATTCTTTTTTTAGGCAACATCTTATTGTTTAATTATCATTTTTCTCTCTTTGAACGGTCTATGGCATTTGACAGGTAAACTGTTAAAAACAACTGATTTTTACATCATTTTCGTGGAAAGTTATAGCAAAATCACCAAAATGGTCTTCAGAGTCAGATAAAGTTTGTTATTTTTGTCAATTATTATGTTAAGAAATTGGTTTCTATCGGCTGTACAACGATCTCAGAATATGCTTTGTTACTTACGGTTGTAAGTTAAAAAATTTTCCGTGGCCATCTTGAATTTCCAAGCATGGTAAAAGCGATTTTTTGTTAGAAAGTGGTTTTTGTAACAAGGACAAATTTTGCTTCTAATAAAGGCTATTTCCGCTTTTCTGTGCGAATTTAAAATAAAAAAGCCCATGGCTCTTGGACTATATGTAATTAAGAAATTTTCAGTTAAATTTGTTTTATGCTGTATTTTTCATAGGTTTTAATTCAGTATGTGATTGTAAACGAAATTGCTAGAAACCCAACACCGAGTACAGAGAACGAATGAATTTCATTTCTTACAGATTTGTATAAAATACGCTTCATAAACACTACAAATTTCAAACAAATGGGATTCATTTACATATGAGCTTGCACAAAAAAGTGATATAATCACAAAACTTTGCTTAAACATTCATCTTAATTTTCAATAGACCATGTTACATACCCATTTTGATACAGCTGTAAACGTTCCTGTCGAGACAATTTTTTATCAAAATATTTCCTGCCCTATCAGCAACAACACACTTAATAGTTGTCGGCGACGAAGTGCCTGTAAACAAGATTGACGTCTGCATTTAAATTATCCTACTAAGTCAAAATATTTTAAATATACAGTCAGCATAAAAAACCTAAGAAAGCTATTACACTGTCACTCAGATGTTATTTCAAAAAAAATATTAGACATACCTAGCTTGTCGAGTATGAAACTTGTTATAGAGCCCGAATCGGAGACCCAAGACTTCTTATCGACCTCGTAATAGACTCCGAGCCAAAACAACAGTCCAGTTTGTTGGCTTGTTAATTTTCCTAAAATTTAATATTGAAACAAAATACAGAAACAATTATCTAAATATACAATGAACGAATGTTTAAACATGTATACAACCAAAATCTTGCATTTAAATGAGCATGAAACTCGTAAGGTAATTGTCTGTAAATTACCAAATAAATTTTACAATATGACTCACTGTTTCGTCACAATATACACGGAAACCATCATACATTTAGCATTATTTTTACCGCTTGTGATTATTACGTATAGATTAAACATGTTCAAACATAACACAAATACAACTCTTAGAATACTGTCTACGATAGGGGATAAAAATAAATGCAATAATAACAATAAGCATCATGATAAACTGTAATTACAACTAGAGCCTATGGTAGGAATAAACAGGTATATCCCGCCAATTTCGACACCTTCCAAAGCTTACATCTAAATAGTCAGGGTAATTTGAGATGGCAATAAATACTTGTTAAAACTCTGAGTGGAAAATAAATGACAAGCTGGCATACATAATCCATTCAATTAAACAATATTTTTTTGCTCAAACGAAATATATGTTCAATTCAATTCAAATATTTCATTTTATATATGAACAAGTACATAAATAAGAAACAATCTGTAAAACGACATTGATCATAACGACACTGATACGAGATGATATAACTTTATACCAAATTTAAGGCAGCTGGAACGCGACAGACAAAGGAAACGTTCTACTCAGGCTTCTGGTACGATTCTCTATCAGCGTCATGACCAGAGGGCTGGAGCTATGTCTTCAGCATATCTATTGCATACCTTATTGCTTTATTTCTTGAAAAGTGTGTACTCGGATTTTCCGAGAACCTACATTTTTTGATAACTACTCATCAGATTCATATACATTTACATTTCAAAACAGGATTCTATCACCTCTGTCTACTAAATTCTGTATCCATGGCAATCAAAATTTCATTTGTTGAACTTTTTGGATTTTCCCAAACATTGTAATGTTTTCCATAAAATACTGTCATTAATATGTTAAGATTCTTGCACTGTGATTTTTCAATTATTACTCAAAATAATTATTTCGTTGCTATACAAGTCA
>JAFMSR010000016.1:31152174-31164674 GCA_022818135.1 Saxidomus purpurata | reverse complement strand
GTTTGTCCTTTTTGAAACCCCCCCCCCCCCCCCCCCCCCCCCCACTTCATTGTAAAATTTTTTGCTTTTCACGTTCTTTTATTTCTTTATACTCATCGATTTCTTGTTTTTATGAAGTTTGATTACTGGCAATCTTTATTTCTTCTGCAACCCATTCAGGCTGCGCGTCTCTTTTCCCTTTTACTTTAGGGCGTAAACGTGTTAAAAGAAGTAGACATATTTGGGTCACGAATGTTTCAACATGCCAATACCAGCATCAATAAATCAAAGAATTCGTTAAAATCTTAAACCTAGTGTAGAGATGATTTCATACAACCTAGACCTTCATTAGCGAGTAACAACTGAAAGATCACTGATATGTCAAAATGGCACGCTTACTTCAACAATACGGGCCTGCCTATTTGAATAAATGTGATCAATATGGCTAATTCTACTACGAAAATGTGATATCCAAAATGTAGAATGAGATTATTCCAAATAATATTTTTAAACTGCGCAAGAGGAATTAATTTTTAATTCCAAGAACATGTAATTCATAATTTAATGCATCCATTTTGTACAAGTATATTTCATATGTATCTCCAGGACTGTTTTGAATTGGGGGTCTGAAACAAAATTAGTAAAATAGGTTTACAATAAGAATATCTGAACATATTGATTCAATATCAGCATGTTCTAGGTCAACACGCGTTAAGAGATTTTATTATAGATAACAAGAACACCCCCCCTTTTTTTTACACCTTTGCGATCTTTTCTTTAAACGAAAATTGCTGATGCTGAGATCGTTATCATCAGTATTTTCGGTTAGAAATCGTTTCACAAGCCCAATACATCTGTCATTTGTTGCAAGTGGTACTAATTTCACGAGCCAAGTGTTGGATATTTAAGTTAGCTATGTGTGCCCTTTCTTTTATTAAAACTCCCTCGCGCTGGTTTATCATTATTCAATTTCGAATATATTGCGATGAGAAATATGTGGCGAGTTTATAATATTGAAATTACTGTCGATAGATTACGATGTTTTATTATTTGAATTATCGGCAGTATTACAATTAATATCGGATTAAGTAGTATTATTACTTGCATTAGTTTTTTTATCAGCAATAAATGTAATTACACTTAATTTCACGTTGTTGCAGTTTCCACAAATTGTTTAAAACATCATATTTATTTATGACAGTGTGAATGATTGTCTTTCCTAACATGTCTGCGTCCCTTGTTAAGTGGTTTGTCATCAAACAATTGCGACAGAAAAGACCTGCTTCCTAGAAGTCCATATCCCTATTTCCGGTGTGTTTTCTGAGAACTCCTTGACTTGTTGAGGACGATCTTGTCGTGGTGATTGATGTTTTTATACTTTGTTGATGTGTTAACGGGTGAGTATAGTGCGACACTTCTTCATGATGCTGAATAATCAATTTCTTGCACTCTGTTTCAGCACACCTACACTTGAACGAATTATAACAAATCTGAATTCGTCTTACACTTGCCCCTGAATGACTATGATCATCGTCTTCTTTTTATCACCATAAGAATCATTAACATTTGTTGCATTGTTATCTTCACTCTTTGGGTTTGCTAATCACCAAAGTGTTTTCCGGTTTTGCTCCCCACGTTTTACATGATTTTAACAAATGGCGGACATTATATTCACGTGAGATATGTCTGTACCTCTGCTGTAAAGATATTTTCTATTTTCTTTTATAATTTCTGAAAGTCTTTTTCCTTAAACATATCAACTGCTTTCCATTTTAAGAAGGAATGTAGTACAAGTTTAGTGAAACCATCCCCCCCCCCCCCCCCCCCCCCCATAACTGCAACCAAAACCCACGTCTACTGTTTTACTCATTAGTTACGCATAAATAAGTACCTGTATTCAAGATTATATTAATACCTCCTCCCCCCTCCCCAGATCACAGTATTAAGCCGACTGATTCATTTTCCACCACCCCAAAAAAAATCTCGTCCCTTATTTCATTACACAAAATTGCAGTAGTATTTTTTAAGTACCAGTATTATAGGGCAATATATTTAAACAAATATGGTAAGACTATAGATCTTTATATATTACGAGAATCAATTGCAAAAGCTAAATAAAAAAATTTAAACACTTTATCCCACCCACCCACACAAAAAGGGTGAGATATATTCAATACCAGCACAAAAAGTATTTCAATCTCCTACACCCCCCCCCACACATAAAAAATAAAATTTCTTTTTTTCCCCCCCCCCCCCCCCCCTTAACCAGTGTAGCAACAAAATTTAATACCAGCAAAATAGATTGTAATCGATATAATATGTACTGAAATATCTTATGAATAAATAATGTTACGACTGTTAAAACACCATTTACGTCATGAATAAATACTGACTACTCAAATTACGCGTTATTAGTAAAAAATAATGGCAAATTTTGAATTGTACAATACCTATCTTTTACAGACCCAATTCAAATTCTAAAAACAAAATGGCGTCGTTTATAAATGTAAGAGAAGTGACTTCTCCGTATTGGTCCTCTCTTTTAAACCAGTGAGAATGCTTGAATTCCATATTGGCCCTGTTTTATCGTATTGGCCCTGCTTTTCTCATATTGGCTCAGTTATGCTTTGTATTAGCTCTACCTGTTTCATATCATGTGCGCAATTGATCTAATACAGTGTGTAATATTGTAAAATTAAATAATAATTATATGGTCAACCCTTACCAAATCAATATTAGATTATCCGGAAAAGTTCAAATCGCAACCTATATTCGATCAAGGGAAGCTCAACTCCAAGAACACTGAATTTTCTCCTTTTACTTCATGTGAAATTTCACAGAATTTGTAAATGGTTTGATCATAATTTGTTTTACTGAAACAAAGTTTGATGCTTTTGATGACCCTAAATTGGTAGGGTATACTTTTAATACGGAAACTTTAAAGAGAATAACAGGGGTGGTTAGAATGTTCATAAAGAATTAAATTGTAGATTCCATCACTGTATTGGGACTATTAAATGAAAATTGCCTTTGGTTTTAATGAAAATATACTAACAATATGATTAGTATTGTATATATAACACCCAAAGGTACGATACATAGTTCAATTGATATATGATTGAAGAAAATATCGTTGAATTATCTGCTCAGTATTATGATGCTACCTTTGTGTTGTGTCTTAAACGCTAAAAGCGAATGTCTGTGCGATTTCACTGAGATTGATCCATATATTGCTTATGTAAATTCTGAGAGGATTGCTAGTAACTTTTTTCTGTAAGTATATAGCCTGAGTGATTTCGGTTGTCCTCTTGAAAGATATTCTGACGAGAATAGAGCTAACAACTATGGTAATTGATTGATATATACATGTGTAGATCTGCAGGTTTGTTTATGGTCAATGGGCGCTGAGCTAAAGACAGGTACATTGGGAAACAAATATTTTAGTAACTTTTGTCTTACTGATTATATGCTGTTGTCTCCATGTGAATTTACACATGTAAGACATTTTGAAATCTTAGACTTTGACCCTATTTACTCCGATGTTAATTGTTGCATTCATTTTGTTTTAGATATTTGTTTGTAATCCACGAATTGCAACTGATATAAATGACATGCCTGATAATGTTGTACCTGAGTGTACTGTGCTTTTGAAACCCACATGGGACAGTACATGTAAATTACATAATAAGTTTGTTCAATCATTAGATACAGTAAATATTTATGACTTGGAGGTTGAGTTAAATGCAATGTTTGTAATTGTGCTTATTAGGTCCACCAACCCCGGGGGCCCCCTGCCATGTTAATCGACAAAACTTAATAATACATCTGCAAACGTTTTGGAATAAGAACTATTAAGTGAAATTCAATTAGAATCATGATTATTCCAATTGAAAAAGGAATGATAAGCACAATCAAGAGTAAACGCCTCCGTGGTAGAGGGATTCGAGTCGCTGCATTGACATCACTGTAACCTCTCATAGATTGAGGGTTATGGCTTCGAGCCCTGCTACCGACCATGTCTCTTCTTGATGTCAGTTTCTTGCGGAGGATAGGAGTTTGGTACTGGTTCTTCCAAAGGAACGATTGTTAGGTAAACTGCCAGCTTGTGAAAATGACCAAAAAAACAAAAACAATATCAAACAGGGAACGCCACGTACCAAAAACGCAGCCTCCCCAAAACGAACCCCACAGCACCCAGAAGTGCACACCACCAACACACACACACACACACACACACACACACGCACACACCCACGACACACACACACAATCATGTACACACACACACATATACACCACCAACACACACCAGCACACAAAGCAAACACACGAGGACAAAACGAACAATTAAAGGAACACAGTGGGGCACCGCCTTGGAACGGTCAGTGGCAAAAACACCACTGGGGAGCTTAAACCGGTTTATGGTGCGCACCCAACCTCACTCTTACCCCCACCATGTTCCAAAGTCACAGGACAGTGTAAATAAAAGTAATCCCTGCTAGGTGAATCTCTAACACACGCAATGGAAACAAAGGCATGGTATGTAAAACACAAAAATCTCGTGTATAAATATATAAAAAGCAAACCTTGAGAACCCAAAAACGTATGTACTCAATGCCTTTGCAGAAGGCAGAGTACCCAAGAGAACCCCCCTTAAGGGCCCGACGAAACAGGCCAGAGGACAGAAATCAAAACAGTTTCGTCCCAGTGGGATTTAAAAACTGCCCATCACAGAGTCCTCCCCCTCTTCCGTCAGACACAATCAAAGAGGGAAGCATAGCGTCCAACTGTAAACGGGTTGAACACCAAACATGCGGTGTGTCTCAAAACAGTTGGGTCGTAACCTCTTTTTAACAAAACGTTTTTATAATTTTAGCAAATACAGTTGGAAAATTGCCATGACCCAAAATCTTACGAAGTTTGTAAACCACATCCCCATAAAAGCGGGTTTTGAAATACCTTCTCGCAGAAGAGTCTTTAGATTACTATTGAATTTCAAAACCAAATCAGAATTACGATAGTAAAATTTAGCAAAATATTTACGCATTTGTAATAACGGTAGCCCTGTTGAAGAAGTTTATTTGTAATATATTGATTACGTTCATTGAAATCCTCAACATAACTACACGCTCTGGCAAACCGAATTAACTGAGAAATGTATACCCCATAAGATGTAGCATGAGGTACATCCCCATCCAAATGGGGGAAATTTACAATACTAAAATTAAAATCATCCCTCTTGTCATAAATTTTGGTATGTATAATATTGTTATAAATAGAGAGATGTAAATCTAAAAATGAAGCACCAGTATCCAAATTGTTAGTTTTAATTAACTGGAGTTCCCGGGGATAAATAGTGTCCACCAATTGACCAAAAAACGGGTTATCCATATTAAGAATATCATCCAGATAGCGTGATGTATTATTAAAAGCAGTGATAATGTCTGCCTGCGTGTCTGGAGAAAGACTCAACATAAAGTCTCTTTCATAACAATATAAAAACAAATCTGCGACAAGGGGTGCACAATTTGTTCCCATGGGAATACCGATTACTTGTCTGAAAACTGCATTCCCAAACCTTATATAAATGTTGTTCAATAAAAAGGAAAGGGCTTTACAAACTTCGTCACAGGTCCACATAGTATAATGTTTAACAATACAGCTAGTAAAAAAAGCTTAACAATAAAACTACGGTGTGAACGAGTGGTAAACTCATACAACTACTGTCAAGAGTGCATGCGTAACTTTTTATTGTTAGTATAGTATTAGTATGTTTCAGGGCCCTGGGAAATACTCATTTCAGCAGATGTAAAAGTAAACAAGTTAGATTTTTTTAATTTTTGAAATAAAATTGTGTGATGATAAATGAGGAAATTTGAAAATAAAATTAAGCCATTTTGTAAGTTCTAGGGTATTTTTGAGTGCATTTTTATCTTTTGTATCTCCATTTCGTCTTCTTTTACACGTTTGACAGTTGCAGTCAAGATTATGAATGATTAATATACCATGGTACCTCTAACTGCCATTGGCTTAGCATGATATTAAAGTTTTTTCAAAACTGTATTACTTTATTTCAAGACAATACCCCTTGTTACCAACTGCATTTGTTCCAGCGATGCTTCAATTGAACAATGCGACTCGAAAGAAGATTTTTTCCTGATCCACCAAAAAAGGCGTCGAGTGCGCCAATAACGTCAATATCACGATCAGGATGCCTCACACTTTATTAGGATTTGAGTCAGAAAAAAGAAGTAAAATTTGAGCGTGACTCAGGTGATTACGGGAGATATTAAGTTCAGAGCCAGACTCAGCTGCTCCAGCTACAGAAACGTTTGGGGTGGATACAAGTGCATTATCCTGAACTAAACGGAAGCCTGCTATCCTCTCCTGCTGGCGAACGCCTTAACAAAAACGAGAACATTTTGCAGGATTCCTTAATGTTTTCCTTATGCTCTCGTAATTCATTAGCACAGTATTCTTAAAATAATCTAACATCATAACACTCTTACAATCCCAGAGTACTGAAACTACAACCTTGCCTACCCCTTGGTCACAATTCTCCTGAGAAAGTTTGCAGTGTTTCGCCGAAAACGTGTCAAAAGCTTTCTGAAAATATTCAGAAGTTTTGGTCTGGTGTAAACATTTTGGGACCAATGGTGTTGGAATCGCGTATCTTTCAGATGATTGTTAGATTTTGGCAAAAACTAACAATCATCTGAAAGATACGCGGTTCCAACACCATTGCAAACACCATCTTCAATTATCACTAATGCATGTTTTTTATTGAATAACATATCTACATCTCTTGAGGATGCGACCCAGAAGTTCTTTACTTTTTTTAACTATTTTTATTTTGTAAGCCTGATGAAATTGTTTGCAATTTCTATACCAAGTTTGTAACATGACTTGTCAAGATAACCAATCTAACTAAAGTTGACAAAAAGTAGGCTAATGTAACGTGTACCGTGTTTACAAAGTTTTCATAAATTATCACTTTGTGACCTATCTATTCTGTCGACATAAACTAGTTTCAAACTCAACCCAATTTCATCAGGCAAACAAACAGATAACTTTAACAAGAATGACTTGACATTAAATGTGACATTAAGAGTGTTCAAATTGTGATAATCTGTATCTATTGTATCTGCTTTTAAGTTTCAACATTACATAGATATACGTTAGCACGTTTAGCAATATTGCCTGTTTTACAAGTTTTTGCTCACATGCTTTATACATGGTTGAACCTTGAGACCTATTTAGACCGATTATGAGATAAAGCATAAAATGGAAGTGACTGTAGCTGACCAGAATCTGCATTAAAATACGAAAGATGCAGCTGAATTTCACGGACACAATTTTAATCAATAAATACTTACACGTTTCCTTTATGCTAACGTATTTATGCGGCAAAGTTATTATTTTAAGGACATATTCAGTGCAACGAAACGAAGCAAATGTGTTTTTCACTTCAGTAAAAACTGCTACGACAAATATTTCTGAGGTCCTATGGATGAGAATTGTCTCATCTACTTGTAACATAGATGAGCTTTTTCGTCGCGAATATAATGTTCCATTCAGTGATCAAATGGGTGAGACTTTGAAGGATGCACACATCCACACACGCTATAAAATAATGCCCGACAAAGGAGTATGAGTATTGTTTAACTTTTCCGTTTTTAAAGCAGTGTCATTTCATATATATATATATATTTTAAAAAATACATACCGGTATATATAAAAAGTGTGGATTAGTTTTCTGGTAGACCTAACGTACCTAGCAGAGTGATGTTTGAACCTCTATGTCATTTCATGTATTTACACATATATTGCACATTAGCTATCCAAGTATAAAGAGTATATTTAGATTTTTCTCAGCTTCTCGTTCATCGTGTTGTCTTAAACATAGTTAAAATGTTTATAAATTTAGATATTTAAACAGATATCTTTTGTTGAATGATGAGTTTGACAAAATACTACAAAATACCACACCGCCTTCAGGGTCTAAGCCTCACCTACCAAGGTCATGATCAATTTCCCATAATACACTAGCACTTTGCCCTAAGTCGCGATAACTTTACTAACAGCTTTTAAAGCAGCACTGTTGAACCGTATATGTCCCGGAACGTATATATCACACGTGTGTGATATATTCGACCGTAAATATAACACGTGTTTAATGTGACATATTCGTTTGGTCATTTTTGACAGTTTACACCGAAACGTATATGTCTCATAGGTTGTGATATTAAAGTGCATGAAAGTACAAATTATACTTTTGCTTAAGTCATTCCAGGAAGAGGATCGGAACCGATCCACAGGAGCCGGCCATGCAGATATATCAAGTTTACTCTGTGTTTAAGTTCCAATAAGTGTTGATCGCATGTCGTTTACCTTGGACTTTCTTGGATAATCATGTAATTGCATTTCGGCTCTCCATATTACACCTTTATACATGTATATACCTATATGGATGCCTCCCAAACATCGTTACATTTCGTTTTTATTTGCCTTTTTCTGCATGTGAGATATTCGTTTGTTTTCGTGTTCCTATAAAATTCGAAGTGAAACGTATACAAATTATGTGCCATATACGTTTCACGCGAAGACTATTTTCGACCGAATATATCACACGTGTGACATATGCGGTCGAATTTTTTCTCTCGTGTGATATATACGTTCCGGGACATATACGGTTCAACACAGCACAGTGTATGGCGAAAATCTGTACCGCATACTTACACGATATTCTAATATCCTGTATATAACTTTATACACAATGAATGCAAGCATTCCTATCACTCCAATAGTACCCAAAGTTGCAACCACTATCAGTGTAATGTCTGCTTCAAAAGTCATTGCTATTACAATTCTCTAAAAGAAGTGATAACCAGTTCTTTAAAATTTCCGTTGATAAAATTGTTAAATAAAGTAAAAGACAGGGGATTTAAAAATTCTGTCTTGAGAGACTTAATGGTAACCTCTTACTATTCAACGTGTCGACATAATAAAAAATGTAGCAAAATTTACGAAACATACTATATTTTTACATTTTAGATCAACACACTGGTGAGCAGGTGCAAGGCAATAAGCCAATTAGTAATCAAGAAGTTGCACTATATAAGCACTCAGTCTGTAAAATTACTGACTAATCCTCCGTTTTTGAAATTTTCAATCTTCAACATCTTTACATTTAATACTCTGATTTCAGAAATTCTTTTAACAATGTGTTCCTCTTAACAAGTTCTTTAATTTTAAGTCATATCAATTTATGACTTTCCTTTCCCCTTAGGGAAGAACAGAGCGGAGACCTGAGAGTTTATATCATATTTATTCTTTTAAGCATGAGTGCTCAACCAGTGTGTAGTCTCTCATATTTTGTCCGATAGTTGGGATAATCTCATGTTTTCATTGACAAATCCATAATGGGGTAAAGTTTTTCAGAGAAATCTCTAACGTCAATGCAGAGATTTTTTACGTAACCAAATTCAAAACAAAACTTTGAACTTTGTATTTACACAAACGCATTTTTAAATACATTATACACTCTAAGTTTTCTGTTTCATGTTCAGTATTAAATGTATGCTACAACTTACAATTCGTCAAAAACGGTATAATATACAACAACATGAATTCGCAGATATATTTCACAAAGCAACTGTTGTAAGGAAACGCTTATACACCTGATTTACTGTACAACATTTAAAACTTGTGACTTGAAAGCAACTAAGCATTGGTGCATGTTACGGACAAAGTGTAAAATATAAACTTACACAAGTTTAGTTTGCGACAATGATTTGTTTCGATACAGAGACATATATATTATATATAAACAAAAGGGCCTTCGCTATGGGTTCCTACGGATTTTTTTTCTAGTCATCGTCTTGAGAGAGATTTAATCTGTTTCTATCACAAAATGAAAAGAATGTTCCAATCAATGAGTAAAACATCAGACAGTTTCAAGTTGTACATCAAAATAATGACAGGCGGAGGCCTATGCATACTGTTAAACTATTCCTTCTTTTTGTAGCAGTGTCCTTTGATGCAATTGTTCAACTGAGGTCATTTTATATGTATAATTTTTATATTGCACAATTACTTTCCAAGTATGAAGAAGACGTTAGATTTTTCTTGGCTTCTCGTTTATCACAGTGTCTGGAATAGCAATTTGAAAAAAATACTTATTTCAATATTTAATTTAACACGAAAACGGCTAACAATAATCAATTGTACTGAGTTTTGTTAAATTATTCAATGATGAAATTGCCAAAATATCATTCCACCTTTGGAGTCTTATCTCCACCAAAGTCACCACCCACTACCCATAATGGACTAGCAGAAGTTTATTCTAAGGAAAGAAATCTCGACAACGAAAGAATAAGCTGAACGTCTGTGTCTTTTAAATGCATGAATTAACTAACGTAAGAAAAAAAAAACAATAACCGTATCACTGCAAACAGCACAATGTGAAGAAAAAATGTGTACGCCATATATACTTACATGATGTCCTGAGTCTCCTGTATTTAACTATGTACACGATGAATGCAAGCGCTCCTATCATTCCAATAGTACCCAAAGCTATACCAACGATCAGTCCAACGTTTGTTTTGGAAGAGTCAATGATGTAGGGATTCTCTAAAAGAAATTTATCACCATTTCATTAACATTTTCATTAATAACTTGTTAATACAGTAAAATGAAGGGAATTTAAAAGTTCTGTCTTTTCTCCATGCGTCGATTTTAGACATGTTTTACCATCCGTAAACGTACCATGCTCAACATTCCCGTTACTATGTATGACTACATTTTAGGTCTACATACTGGTGTGAGCAGTTGCACGGCAATAAGCCAATTAGTAATCAAGAAGTTGGGCAGATATGTGCTTATATCACTGTATACGCGTTTTATCATAATTACTTAAATATTGAGCTGTTAAATTTTCCATCGACGTTCGCAGATTGTATGGAAACACCTGAGATAAAGAGAAGAAACTTTCATTATATTTGTACTGGTGGATGTGAGTAAGGGGTGTTGCGGTACAGACTTACTCTTCGTTCGGAATACGACGGATGGCTTGGCAAACGATGACATGAAGCCTCTCTCATTCCTGGACACTATCGACAAGTTGTAACGGGTATCACTCTCCAATCCCGTGTATACGTAAGTCCAGTTCTGATTTATACCATGATTAGTTGAAGTGTCGTATACACTGTCGGAATACTGAAATTGTTCGATAGTTTTTTTATCGAAATTGAAAACAACTGAAAATGCCAGCCATTTGGAGTTAGCATTAATAAGTGTTGTCATATCCTGTACTGTTAATTTCATATTTAAAATATATGTTTAAAGTCATTTGTTTTGAATAGCCACACATTTTATTACTTTGGCTGGTTGCTTTACACATATATGACTTTTAAGATAAAGCAGTAGAAGGTCTTTGTAAATTGGTTTTGAAACACAAAAAAATCTGCAAAAGAGCTTTAAAACATCCTCTGATAATGGAAATTACTATACAATTGCCTCAAAATATGCGACACAGTGTTTCATATATTTTGACGGAAATGGAATACGGGCTTCTTTTACTATCTATGTCTATTATAAACTTACACTTCTGTCTCGCAATACTACCGATTGATCTTCCATTATTTTAGAAATGAAATATTTTCTACAAATGAAACAGAAAGTTTAAGAGGTTTTAAGAATATTGTTAACTGTCGATTACCCGGTAAAAGGTATTTCTTTCCGTTAGTTCTACCAATATGAAATGTTGTCTAGAGCCCATATCAAAACCAGAGGTCCACTCTAGTTTTACGCTATCGTAAGTGACGTCAGAAAAGAATAAATTTTTAGGATCCTCCGGAGCACCTACAAAATGTCAATTCATCCAATTACTTTATCTCGATGCTTTTGCCAGGAAGTAGACAGGATAATTTGCAATTAGTACCTTATTCCTAAAATGCATATTGGAATCAATGATATAAAAAATGTGCAATACATTTACAGTTTTAAAAATATAAAAACTGAAATAAAACGAAATTTGTTTAAAGCTGCTCGCTCTCAGATGTTTGTGAAAAAATAAAGTTCATCAAACTCTCTGAAAATAACATATTTTACAGCTTATAGTCAAATAAAAAGATTAAAGTATGAATTCTTGTGAAGTATATCTATACATTTGAAATTATACGCTACCAAATTGTAAAGCGTTCAAAATTTCGTATAACATTTTAGTGTAGCGGTGCCGTAAAACCAAGTTCACCAGCAATTTAAAAGGATTTTTGCAAAGTCCTACCTAGATATTTACTTATATTTTTCTTTCTGGCCATTAGTTTTACATTTTACGTATTTGTATATCATTGTTGAAAATAATTTTTTTTTCAATGACAACTGCCAAAAAAGGTATAGGTATCCTTTCTTCTTCTGTAGTTTCTTGTCACCTTCAGTACTAATCATAAAAAAAAGATATCTTCAACGTTTTCACAATAAGCTGTTTTGAAAAATGATAAGTATGCATACATTTGATTGGA